>CM053793.1:581185807-581483307 GCA_028749045.1 Cupressus sempervirens
GTATTGAATCTTCTTTCAAAGCTAATGTGTCATTGAAGGAAACTGATGTGACGAAGAAAAAGACAAAATATGTATCCAGTGACAGTGACATAGATGAGGAGGATATTGAACAAATTGAATCACTAATGGAAATAAAATTCTAGAAAGGTAAAGGAAAGTTCAAAGGTAAGTTACCTATCATCTACTTTAATTGCAATAAGTTTGTTCATATAGCTATTTAGAGAGGTGGTGATAGATATAAGAATAGATGAGATGAGGACATTGAGGACTACAAAGACAAAGAAAAAAAAGTCATGCTACATCACTGAAGAAGAAACATCTGACGAACATGATGGTGAAGCAGTATATGTTGCAATGAAGGATGAATCTAGTGAAGATGACGCAACTACACTTGAAACTTATGTTAAAAATAATAATAAATAAATCATTGATAGTGGATGTTCACATCACATGATTGGTGACAAAATTATCATTACCTTGAATTTTTATAATGGAAATAGTGTAAGATTTGGTAATGATGCACCATGCTTGATAGGAAAAGGTTCCATCAAACTCATGGATAAGATTTTATGTGACAATGCTTACTATGTTGAAGTACTTAACTATAATTTGTTGAGTGTGTCACAACTGAATAATTTAGGATATATGGTTGAGTTTGAAAACAAGGTTTCTAAAATATATGACACAAATAGGAAATTGATTGGAAAAAGTGATCAAACTAGAAGTAATCTATTCCATCTTGACATAGAAGATGATACTTCTCTTGTTGTAAAGATTGATGATATATGTCTATGGCACAAGAGGTTATGTCATGTTAATTTTGGTAACTTGCTTAGTATCAGTAAGATGAAGAAAGTTAGAGGTTTTCCTAAGTTGAAGAAGCCTAATAATGTAATGTGCAAACAATGTTAGGCAAAATGAAAAAATTAAGTTTTAAGGGTGAAATTTACAAATCTAAAGAAACACTAAAGATTGTTCATACTAACTTGTGTGGACCAACTGATGTGCAAAGCTGCAAAGGAGATAAGTATATTATGTTTTTTGTTGATGATTATTCTAGAATGATGATAGTTATGTTTCTAAAAAAGAAATTAGATGCCTTACAAATGTTTAAGTGGTACCTTGCAAGAGTTGAGAAAGAAATAGGTAAAAATATGAAGTGTTTAAGATCTGATAGAGGAGGAGAATTCAAATCAAATGAATTTGAGATATTTTGTAATGACAGGGGAATCAAAATATAGACATTTGCACCTAGACCCACTACACAAAATGGAATTGTTGAAAGAGGAAATAGGTCTATAATTGATCGTGCTAGAACAATCATGATGGAAAAGAATATTGCTTTGAAATACTAGAGATAAGCTATAAGTATAGTTGTCTATACCTTGAACCCTGTACAAGTAAAGAAAGGTACTCATTCAACACCTTTTGAATTATGGTATGGATAATAACCCAATGTAAAATATTTCAAGGTATTTGAAAGCAACTGTTACATTCTTAAAAGTTTTAGGAATGGTAAACTTGATGAAAAAAGTGAACAAGGTATGTCCCTAGGTTATTCCTCAAGAAGTAAAGCTTATAGGCATTTGAATACTAACACTAACAAAGTTGTGGAAAGTGCAAATGTAAACTTTGATGAATACACATAAGTATATGAGACTGAACCTATGAAAGAACCAAAAGAATAAAAATTATTTTTATACTCCTATGAAGGTATGCCTACTGAAGAAGATGCTATAAATCAAGCTACAAAGAAATAGCAAGTTTTAGTGACTACCGATTCACATACTATGAATACTTATTTGAATTCAAGAACCAAGCTACATTTAGATGCTAAGTTACATAATGAAATTGAAGCACATTCTGATTATAAGATTGGTGGAAATGATGAGTTAGTTGATAGAGATACACACAGTGATTCTAAAGTTGAAGGACAAAGTGAAGAAACAAGAGATGAACCAAGATTGTCCAAATATGTGAAAAGACATCATCCTACTGCACAAATCATTGGAGCTAGAGATACTAGACCAATGAAAATAAATAGATTGAGAAATGATACATGTTTACTGAGCATGAAGGAACCCAAATTAGTGAAAGATGCATTAGAAGATATAGACTAGAGAGAGGTCATGGAAGAAGAGATTGAACAAATTGATAAAAAAAAAACATGGAGTCTAGCTTCTAGACTAGAAGACACAAATGTGATTGGTACCAAATGGGTATTCAAAAATAGGCTAGATGAAAATGGCAAAGTTACAAGAAACAAAGAAAGACTAGTTTTCAAGTGATATGAACAAGAAGAAGGAATTGACTATAGAGAGACATTTTTCCTTGTCCCTAGATTGGAAGGAGTAAGAACTCTACTTGCTTATTTTGCATATAAAAGTTTCAAAGTTTATCAAATTGATGTTAAATCTGCAATTTTGAATGATATATTTGAGGAAGAAGTTTACATAGAATAGCTATAAGGTTTTGTTGATTTTAATAATAAAAACATGGTATGAAAATTGCACAAAGCTCTATATGGTTTGAAACAAGCACCAAGAGTATGGTAGAAGAGACTTCATAAGTATCTTCTGAAGATTAGATTTGAAAGGACTAATGATAATAGTTATCTATACATGAAAACAAAGAAAGGCAAAGGTTGTTGATGATATCATATTTGGAGACCAAGATGCTTTATGTAAAGATTTTTCAAATTAGGTGAAGCTAGAATTTGAAATGTCTATGTTTGGAGAAATCAAATTCTTTGTGGTTTTTCAAGTATATAAGATAAAATATAGTATATACATTGCTCAATCAAAATATGTCAAGGAAATATTAATTTTATTTGAATTGGATGATTCCAAACTAGTAAGTACATCTATGGTGATAGGACTTAAGTTGTCAAAGAATGATGATTCAACTGAAGTAAATCCAATACTATATAAGTCTGTGATTGGAAAATTACAATACATAGTACATAGTAGACCTAGCATTGCATTATCTATAGGGATAATAGAAATATTCTTTGCAAATCCCAGGGAGAATCATTTAATGGCTATGAAGAGAATAATGAGGTATTTGAAAGGAATAGAAGATTTTGGTCTATACTATAAGAAGAATGAGAAATTTGAATTAAGAGCTTATACTAATGCTGATTGGGATAGAAACATTGATGATAGAAAAAGCACCAGTGGAGGAGAATTGTTCTTAGGCAAGATATTAGTTACATGCACTACTAAGAAACAAGGCTACAACTCACAATCTACTACTGAAGCTAAATGTGCTACTGCTACTGTAAATTGCACAAACATTGTATGGATCAAATAGCTACTCAAAGGAATGAGAGAATAGATCATAGAACTAGTGATACTTTATTGTGATAATACAAGTGCTATCAATATATCAAAGAATCATATTATGTACACAAAGACTAAGCACATTGCAATCAAGTACCATTACTTGAGAGAATTAGTTCAAGATAAAGAGGTGAAGATGGAATATGTTAACTCAAAAGAGAAAATTGTTGATATCTTCACAAAAGTATTACCTAAGGATGCTCATGAGTATCTAAGAGGTAAACTAGGGGTAATATCCCTATCAAAGGCTCTCTAAGTAACATAAAGAGTGCCTTGTATCAAACAAGCTAATTTTTATATGTTACAAATTGATGTAGAGGATCTTACTTTAGTAGCTACCTAAAGTTCTAAAAAAATAAAAAAATTCAAAGGTGACAGAGGGAGAAATTAAAGAAACTGAAAAGCTAATATTTGCATGTTAAGATGACAAGTCTTTTTCATTATTGTCAAAGAGGGAGAGATTTATAATATTGTTGATCAACAGTCGTGATTGCTACTATTACTGATCAAAAGAAGAGAAATCCTAATATCTACCTAGTAAGAGGGGGATATAGAAAAAGGGTAGATATAAGATGAAATCTACCTAAGAAGATATAAGCTAAAACTTAGAGGGAGTTATAAAGAGTTTTATAAGCTATTCAGAAGATGGAAGTTGTTGATAGATGGAGAGATTTCAATACAAGGAATTATTTTGTTTTTGGTATTAGTACTATCTTACTATTTTAATCTTACCATTTGGTTGATCAGTTTGGTTTACCATCAATGCCAAAGAGGAAGATTATTGATAATGGATTGAAGAAGTTAATCAAAGAGGGAGATTGTCAAGAATATAGAAGTATGTTTCAATCATTGTTTTGTTAATGATGTCAAACCTGCTACTTGTTGGTAAGATAATTAATTATATGATTTAAGTAATATCACTTAGATGATTGATGAAGATGATTTGATCAAAAGATGTAAGAATAGAATGCAGAGGAAAGGTTGAGTTATGATTATGTAAAGAAGTACAAGAATCAATCAAGATAGTGATGACATGATGTATTGATAATATACTTAAGGTTACAAATGTTGGTTACACTAATAAATTTTAGAAGAAGAAGTGACACAAAGTTTGTATGCCAAGCTTGACCATGTGGATAGAAGGAGTTGACCAATGTTAGTGCAAGCTAAGAAGAAAATTAGTTGAAATCGAGTAAAAGTTTATTCTAGTGTATGCTAAGCAAGGATAGTGGATGTTGAGTAAAGTTTACTTGATGCAAAACACCAATAAACTTTAGTTTATGCTGAGTATTAGAAGTAAGATAATGTTGAGTTGTTGAATTATTTAGAAGATCATGAATTTGATGAATCTAAGCTGACAAGTTTGTTTTCTTGGATTATGTGAACCAGGTAGAAGATAAGGATGATGAGTTGGTGGCACAAACTTCAAGATAAACCATTTTAAAAAAAAATTAGAGAAGATTCTAGGAGAAGTTTCTAGAAGAGAGATGGAATGTGGGATAGATTCATTTTATCCTACCTAATCTATTCTACCCCTAAATTGGATGATGGAAAATAAGCAACATACTATCTTAATTTCTTATCTATATGAATGGCTAGTCATGAAACATATAGAGTTAGGTGAGAGAACCTAAGGAAGAGAAGGAGTCAAGGGCTTTGCTTCATCAAGTGACCTAAGAGGAGAGTTTGCATTGGTATGCTAAGCAAGGAGGCTTGCGAAGATGAATGCTTGAAGGGTGAACAACCTATGAGTGCTACTAATTATGAAGGCAAAGAAGAATTGAGGATTGAATAGTGATATATAATCTACTAATTAAGTTGTAAGTTGTATCAGATCAAGCCTTACTATTACTTTCTAACAATTGTATCATTCTACGATAAATCCTTTGGATTAAGGTTGACCTAGCAGTCATTTGTAAATCCTTTAATTGGGTGATATTCCAAGTGAATGGTCTAAGGTCCTCTAACAAGACTCACTCCTAATAGGGTGGTTGAAATCTTTTAACAATTTCATAGTGTGTATTGTAACCTTTAACATTGTTATCCTTTTATAGGACATCACTTTAGAAGAGTGAAAAAGGAGTAGCATGTTACTGATGGGTTTGTACAGGATCATGGTGTACCAAACTATGGCCTTAAGTGGCAGTGAAAAATTAGCAAATCAGGGTTATGTCAACTTGACACATAATTTGAAAGTGGTTATGGAGTTTATATCAAAAATTTGTAAGAAAATAATTTGTAGAAAATTGAATGTAGATTATAAACTACTAGGCCTTATCAGGAGAAAAAAATAATTGATTGGTCAAAAGTTTGAATTTTAATGCAATACTATGAAAATTTTAGGGTGAAAATAAAAAGTAGGTGTATGTCTGACCACCTTAATCAAAATCAAATGATAATATTTTTTAATATAATTATAGATATGAAAAGTAGACTCATGCCCGGATGTGACGCATATTTTTTGGTATTTTTATTCCAAATAAATAATTAAATATGAATTTTCTACCAAAACTTTTTCAAAAAAAAAAGTCTCGTGTCTGAACACTTTAACTAATAGAAAATTTTACCCAAATTTTTTTTTCTTATACTAGGCAGACCATAGAATGTGATGCAACTTTTAGATTCAAAAAATGTTATACCATTTGAAAGTTATAGCTATTTTTCAATCAGTATGTAGATCAGCACTTTACAATAGTCTTCATTGATATTTAACTAATAAATACTTATCAAACTCAAAATTTGACAGAAATTATATCGATGGAATCTTCAGAGTGATATTAAAAAACCCTTTTCGTTTCATTCAATTTCGATCAAAATAACATTGTCAGATGGCTATTCGAAGTCTGAGTATCACTAAAACCCTTTTCAAACACGTCTTTTGGGTTGATTATGTAGGCTTGGTAAATACCAAGCCTAATTGGATATCTGATATCGCTCGGTGAATTTTAGTGAGAAATTTGAAATCCCAACCCATTTTGGAGGGAAAACCAGATTTAAGAGTTATAGTTTATGATTTATAAATTACTTTTGTTATATTGCTATGTAAATATGTATTATAATATATATAATAACGTAATGTAAAGATATAACATATAATATATTAATATATAATGATATATTATGTTATTATTATTATATTCTATAAATATAATTTATATTATTATTAGTTTTACTAAATATAATAACATAATATATATATATATATAATAAATAAGTATGTTATTAATATATATATCTATATTATTAATATATATTAGTCCAAGGGGGTCATAGGTTGACCTATGACCCCCTTCGACCCAATACATAACGACATATGTCCCTAGGGGTCTCAGGACCCCTAGTGAAAAATTAGAATCGTTCTTATGAGTCAAACGGGGTCATAGGTTGACCTATGACCCCATTTGACACATTACATGATGACATATGTACCTAGGGGTCCTAGGACACCTAAGGACATATTAGAATCATTCTTATGGCTAAAAGGGGGTTATAGGTTGACCTATGACACCTTTTGACGCATTAAATGATGACATATGTCCCTAGGTGTCTACAACCCCTAGGGACATATTAGAATCATTCTTATGGGTCAAAAGGAGTCATAGGTTGACCTATGACCTCCTTCGACCTATTAAATGATGACATATGTCCCTAGGGGTCCTAGGACCCCTAAGGACATATTAGAATAGTTCATATGGGTCAAATGGCATCATAGGTTGACTTATGACCCCCTTCGACCCATTACATGATGACATATGTCCCTAGGGGTTCTAGCACCCCTAGGGACATATTAGAATCATTCAGATGGGTCGAAGGGTGTCATAGGTTGACTTATGATCCCCTTCAACCCATTACATAATGATATAAGTCCCTATGGGTCATAGGACCCCTAAGGACATATTAGAATCATTCTTATGTATCATAGGGGGTCATAGGTTGATCTATGACCCCCTTTGACACATTACATGATGACATATGTCCCTAGGGGTCCTAGAAACCCTAGGGACATATTAGAATTGTTCGTATGGGTCAAAGGGGGTCATAGGTTTACCTATGACCCCCTTCGATCCATTACATGAAGACATATGTCCCTAAGGGCCCTAGCACCCGTAGGGACATATTAGGATTGTTCATATGGGTCAAAGGGGGTCATAGGGTGACTTGTGATCCCTTTCAACCCATTAAATGATGACATATGTCCCTAAGGGCCCTAGGACCCGTAGGGACATATTAGAATTGTTAATATGGGTCAAAGGGTGTCATAGGTTGACTTATGACTCCCTTTGACCCATTAAATGATGACATATGTCGCTAGGGGTCCCAAGACACCTAGGGACATATTAAATTTTTTCATATGGGTCAAAAGGTGTCATAGGTTGACCTATGACCCCCTTCAAACCATTAAATGATGACATATATCCCTAGGGGTCCTAGGACCCCTAGGGACATATTAGAATTGTTAACATGGGTCAAAGGGGGTCATAGGTTGACCTATGACACCTTTTGACCCACTACATGATGACATATGTCCCTAGGACCCCTAGGGACATATGCGAATAATTCTTATGCGTCTTCAACACATTAAATAATGACATATGTCCCTAGGGGTCCTAGGATCCATAGGGACATATTAGAATCGTTCATATGCATTGTAGGGGATCATAGGTTGACCTATGATCCCCTTTGACACATTAAATGTTAACAGATGTCCCTAATGCTCCTAGGACCCCTAAAAAAATATTAGAATTGTTCATATGGGTTAAAGGGTGTAATAGGTTGACTTATACCCCCTTTGACCCATTCCAAAATGATATATGTCCTTAGCACCCTTAGTGACATATGAGAATCATTCTTATGGGTCAAAGGGAGTCATAGGTTGACCTACTATGCCCTTCGATTCATTACATGATGACATATGCTGCTAGGGGTCCTAGGACCACTAGAAAAATATTAGAATCATTCTTATGGGTCAAAGAAGGTCATAGGTTGACCTATTACTCGCTTTGACACATTACATGATGACATATGTCTCTAGTGGTTCTTGGAACCCTAGGGACATATTAGAATTATTCTTATGTGTATATGGGGGTCATAGGTTGACCTATGGCGCCCTTTGACCCATTACATGATGACATATCTCCCTAGGGGTACTAGAACCCCTAGGGACATATTCGAATACTTCTTGTGGGTCAATGGGGGTCATAGCTTGACCTATGACTCCCTTCGACCCATTACATGATGACATATGTCCAAAGGGGTCCTAGGACCCCTAGGGACATATTAGAATCATTCTTGTGGGTCAAAGGGGGTAGCAGGTTGACCTATGACCCCCTTTCACCCTTTACATGATGACATATGTCCCTAGCGATCCTAGGACACTTAGGGACATTAGAATCATTCTTATGGGTCAAAGGGGGTAATAGGATGACCTATGACAACATTCAACCTATTACATGATGACATATAGGAACATATTAGAATCATTCTTATGGGTCAAAGAGAGTCATAGGTCAACCTATGACCCCCTTCAACCCATTACATGATGACATATGTTCCTAGGAGTCATAGGATACCTAGGGACATATTAGAATTGTTCATATGGGTCAAAGGGGGTCATAGATTGACCTATGACCCCCTTCGACCCATTAAATGATGACATATGTCCCTAGGGGTCCTAGGACCCCTAAAGAAATATTATAATTGTTCATATGGGTCAAAGGGGTCATAGGTTGACCTATAACCCCCTTCAACCCATTAAATAATGACATATGTCCCTATGGGTCCTAGGACACCTAGGGACATATTAGAATTGTTCATATGGGTCAAAGGGGATCATAGGTTGACCTATGGCCCCCTCTGATCTATTACATGATGACATATGTCCCTAGGACCCCTACGGACATATGAGAATCATTCTTATGGGTCAAATGGAGTCATAGGTTGATCTATGACTCCCTTCGAATCATTACATGATGACATATGTCCCTAGGAGTTCTAAGACCCCTAGGGACATATTAGAATTATTCATATGGGTTGAAGGGAGTCATAGGTTGACCTATGATCCCTTTCGACACATTAAATGATGACATATGTCCTTAGGGGTCCTAGGATGCCTAGGGACATATTAGAATCATTCATATGGGTTGAAGTGGGTAATAGGTTGACCAATGATCCCCTTCGACTCATTAAATGATGACATATGTCCCTAGGGGTCCTAGGACCCCTAGGGATATTTAGAATTGTTCATATGGGTCAAAGGGGGTCATAGGTTGACCTATGGCCCCTTTTGACCCATCACATGATAAAATATGTCCCTACGACACATAAGGACATATGAGAATCGTTCTTATGGGTCAAAGGAGGTCATAGGTTGACATATGACCCCCTTCAATGCATTACATGATGACATATGTCCCTAGGGGTCCGAAGACCCCTAAGAAAATATTAGAATCATTCTTATGGGTCAAAGGTGGTCATAGGTTGACTTATGACCCTCTTCAACCCATTACATGATGTCATATCTCCTTAGTGGTCGTCAAAACCCTAGGGACATATTAGAATCGTTCTTATGTGTCTAAGGGGGTCGTAGGTTAACCTATGACCACCTTTGACCCATTACATGATGACATTTTTTCCTAGCGGTCCTAGAACCCCTAAGGACATATTCAAATGCTTCTTATGGGTGAAAGGGGGTCATAGGTTTATCTATGACCCCCTTCGACCCATTACATGATGACATATGTCCAAATAGGTCTTAGGACCCCGAGGGACATATTAGAATCATTCTTATGGGTCAGAGGAGGTCATAGGTTGATTTATGACCCCTTTTGACCCTTTACATGATGACATATGTCCTTAGGGGTCTTAAGATCCCTAGGGACATATCAAAATCGTTCTTGTGGATCAAAGGGGGTCATAGGGTGACCTATGACAATTTTCAACCCATTACATGATTACATATGTTTCTAGGGGTCGTAGGACCCCTAGGGACATATTAGAATCATTCTTATCAGTAAAAGGGAGTCATAGGTCAACCTATGACCCCATTTGACACATTACATGATGACATATGTCCCTAGGGGTCATAAGACACCTAGGGACATATTAGAATTGTTCATATGAGCCAAAGGGGGTAGTAGGTTGACTTATGAATCTCTTTGACCCATTAAATAATGACATATGTCCCTATGAGTCCTAGGACCCCTAGAGACATATTAGAATTGTCCATATGGGTTAAAGGGGGTCATAAATTGACCTATAAACCCTTTCAACCCATTAAATGATGATATATGTCCCTAGGGGTCCTCGGACCACTAGGGCCATATTAGAATTGTTCATATGGGTCAAAGGGAGTCATAGGTTGACCTTTGACCTCTTTTGACCCATTACATGATGACATATGTCCATAGGACCCCTAGGAACATATGAGAATCATTCTTATGGGTGAAATGGAGTTATAGGTTGACCTATGACTACCTTTGACACATTACATGATGACATATGTCCCTAGGAGTACTAGGACCCCTAGGGTCTTATTAGAATCGTTCATATGGGTTAAAGGGGGTCATAGGGTGACCTATGATCCCCTTCAACCCATTAAATGATGACATATGTCCCTAGGGGACCTAGGACCCCTAGGGACATATTAGAATTGGTCATATGGGTCAAAGAGGGTCATAAGTCAACCTATGACCCCCTTTGACCCATTACATGATGACATATTTCCTTAGGACCTTTAGGGACATATGAGAATCATTCTTATAGGTCAACCTATGATCCCCTTCGATGCATCACATGATGAAATATGTCCCTAGGGGTCTTAGGACCCCTAGAAAAATATCAGAATCATTCTTATGGGTCAAAGGTGGTCATAGGTTGACCTATGACCCGTTTCGACCCATTATATGATGACATATGTCCCTAGTGGTCCTTAGAACCTTAGGGACATATTAGAATTGTTCTTATATGTCGAAGAGGTTCATAGGTTGACCTATGACCCTCTTTGACCCATTACATGATGATATATGTACCTAGGGGTCCTAGAACTCTTAGGGACATATTTGAATGCTTGTTATGGGTCAAAGGGGGTCATAGGTTGACCTATTATCCTCTTCGACCCATTACATCATGACATATGTCCAAAGGCGTCCTAGTACCCCAAGGGACATATTAGAATTATTCTTATGGGTCAAAGGGGGTTATAGGTTGACCTATGACTCCCTTTGACCCTTTACATGATGACATATGTCTCTAAGGGTCCTAGGACCCTTAGAGACATATTAGAATCGTTCTTATGGGTCAAAGGGGGTCATAGGGTGACCTATGAAAACCTTTGACCTATTACATGATAACATACTAGAGGCATATTAGAATCATTCTTATAGGTCAAAGGAAGTCATAGTTTAGCCTATGACCTCTTTCGATCCATTACATGACAACATAAGTCCGTAGGGGTCATAGGACACCTAGGGACATATTAGAATTGTTCATATGGGTCAAAGGGTGTTATAGGTTGATCTATGACCCCGTTCAACCCATTAAATGATGACATATGTCCCCAGGGGTCCATGGAGCCCTAGAGACATATTAGAATTGTTCAAATGGGTAAAAGGGGGTAATAGGTTGACCTATGACCCCATTCAACCTATTGAATGATTACATATGTCTCTAGGGGTCCTAAGAGCCCTAGGGACATATTATAATTCTTCATATGGGTCAAAGGGGGTCATAGGTTGACCTATGACCCCCTTTGACCTATCACATGATGACATATGTCCCTAGGACCCTTAGGGACATATGAAAATCATTCTTATGCATCAAATGGGGTCAAAAGTTGATCTATGACCTCCATCGACACATTACATGATGACATATGTCGCTAAGGGTCTTAAGACCACTAGGGACATTTTAGAATCGTTCATATGCTTTGAAGGTGGTTATAGGTTTACCTATGATCCCCTTCGACCCATTAAATGATGACATATGTCCCTAGGGGTCCTAGAACCCCTAGGGACATATTAGAATTATTTATATGGGTCAAAGGTGATAGGTTGACCTATGACCCCTTTTGACCCATTACATGACTACATATGTCCCTAGGACCCCTAGGGACATATGAGAATCGTTCTTATGGGTCAAAGGTGGTCATAGGTTGACCTATGATCCCCTTCGATGCATTACATGATGACATGTCCCTAGGGGTCCAAGGACCCCTAGGAAAATATTAGAATCATTCTTATGGGTCAAAGGTGGTCATAGGTTGACTTATGACCCGCTTTGACCCATTACATGATGGCATATGTCATTGAGGGTCCTCAAAACCCTAGGGACATATTAGAATTGTTCTTATTGATCTAAGGGGGTCATAGGTTGACATATGGCCCCCTTTGACCCATTACATGATGACATATTTTCCTAAGGGTCCTAGGACCCCTAAGGACATATTAGAATGCTTCTTATGGGTCAAAGCCTATGACCCCCTTTGATCCATTACATGACGACATATGTCCAAAGGGGTCCTAGGACCCCTAGGGACATATTAGAATCGTTCTTATGGGTCAAAGGGGCTCCTAGGTTGACCTATGACCCCTTTCAACCCATTACATGATGACATATCTCCCTAGGGGTCCTTGGATCCCTACAGACATATTAGAATAATTCATATGGGTCAAATGGGGTCATAGGTTGACCTATGACCCCGTTCGACCCATTATATGATGACATGTGTCCCTAGAGATCTTAAGATCCTTAAAGACATATTAGAATCATTCATATGGGTCAAAGGGGGTAATAGGTTGACCAATGACCTCCTTTGACCCATTAAATGAAGACATATGTCCCTACGGGTCCTACGACACCTAGAGAAATATTAGAATCATTCTTATGTGTCAAAGGGGGTCATAGGTTGACCTATGACTCCATTCAACCCATTAAATGATGACATATGTCCCTAGGGGTCCTAGGACCCTTAAGGACATATTAGAATCGTTCATATTGGTCAAAGGGGGTCATTAGATGACCTATGACCCCTTTTGACCCATTACATGATGACATATGTCCCTAAGGGTCCTAAGAGCCCTAGGGACATATTAAAATCCTTCTAATAGGTCAAAGGGGGTCATAGGGTGACCTATGACCCCCTTCGACACATTACTTGATGACATATGTCTATAGGGGTCCTAGGAACCCTATGGACATATTAGAATGCTTCATATGGATCAAAGGGGGTCATAGGTTGACCTATGACCCCCTTCGACCCATTAAATGATGACATATGTCCGTAGCGGTCCTAAGACCCCTAGGGACATATTAGAATCGTTCATATGGGTCAAATGGGGTCATAGGTTGACCTATGACTCCCTTCGACCCACTAAATGATGACATATATCCTTAGGGGTCTTAGGACCCTTAGGGACATATTAAAATCGTTCTTATGCATCAAAGGGGGTCATAAGTAGAGCTATGACCCCCTTCAACTTATTACATGATGACATATGTCCCTAGAGGTCTTAAGATTCCTAGGGACATTTTAGAATTGTGCATATGGGTCAAAGGGGGTCATAGGTTGACCTATGATGCCATTCGCCCCAAGACATGATGACATATGTCCCCAAGGGTGCTAGGATCCCTTGGGACATATTAGAATCGTTCATATGGGTCAAAGGGGATCATAAGTTGACGTATGACACCCTTCAACCCATTACATGATGACATATGTCCCTAGGGGTCTTAGGACCCCTAAGGACATATTGGAATCATTCTTATGGGTCAAAGGGGGTCATAGGTCAACCAATGACCCCCTTCGACCAATTACATGATGACATATGTCCCTAGGGGTCATAGGACACGTATGGAGATATTAGAATTGTTTGTATGGGTCAAACGGGGTCATAAGTCAATCTATGACACCTTTTGACTCGTAAGAACATTTCTAATATGTCCCTAGAGGTCCTAGGACCCCTAGGGACATATGTCATCATGTAATGGGTCGAAAGGTGTCATACGTCATCCTATGATCCCCTTTGACCTATATGAATGATTTTAATATGTCCCTAGGGATCTTAGGACTCCTGAGGACATATGTCAACATGTAATGGGTCAAATGGCATCATAGGTCAGCTTATGACCCCCTTTGACCCATATGCACAATTATAATATGTCCTTAGGAATCTTAAGACCTCTGGGGACATAGGTCATCATGTAATGAGTCAAATGGGGTCATATGTCAGCCTATGACCCCCTTTGACCCATAAGAATTATTCTAATATGTCCTTAGGGGTCCTAGGACCCCTAGGGATATATGTCATCATTTATTGGGTCAAAGGGGGTCATAAGTCAACCTATGACCCTGTTTGACCCATATGAATGATTCTAATATGTCCCTAGTAGGGACATATGTCATCATTTAATGGGTCAAAGGGGGTCATAGGTCAACCTATGACCCCCTTTACTCTATATGAAACATTCTAATATGTTCCTTGGGTTCCTAGGACCCCTATGAACATATGTCATCAGGTAATGTGTCAAAGGGGGTCATAGGTTACCCTATGACCCCCTCTGACTGATTAAAAGGATTCTAATATGTTCTTAGGGATTCTAGGACCCCTAGAGACATATGTCATCATGTAATGGGTCAAAGGGGGTCATAAGTCATCTTATGACCCCCTTTGACCCATACAAAAGATTCTAATATGTCGTTAAGGGTCCTAGGACCCCTAGGGACATATGTCATCATTTAATGGGTTGAACAGGGTCATAGGTCAACCTATGACCCCCTTTGACACATAAGAATTATTTTAATATGTCCCTAGGTGTCCTAGGACCCGTAGGGACATATGTCTTCATTTAATGGGTCAAAGGGGGTCATGTGTCAACCTATGAACCCTTTTGACCCATATGAATGATTCTAATATGTCCCTGGGGATCCTAGGACCCTTGGGGACATATGTCATCATGTAATGGGTCGAACGGGGTCATAGGTAAACTTATGACCCCATTTGACCCATATGAATGATTTTAATATGTCTCTAGGGATCCTAAAACTCTTGGAGAGATATGTCATCATGTAATGGGTCGAAGGGGGTTGTAAGTCAACCTAGGACCCCCTTTGACCCATATGAATGATTCTAATATGTCCCTAGGGGTCTTAGGACCCCTAGGGTTATATGTCATCATTTAATGGGTCAAAGGGGGTCATAGGTCAACCTATGACCCCCTTTGACCCATATGAAGCATTCTTATATGTCCCTAGGGGTTCTAGGAACCCTAGGGACATATTTCATCATGTAATGGGTTAGAGGAGGTTATAGGTCAACCTATGACCCCCTTTGACCCATAAGAATGATTCTAATATGTTCCTAGGGGTCGTAGGACCCCTTAGTACATATGTCATCATTTAATGGGTCGAAGGGGGTCATAGGTCAACCTATGACACCCTTTGACCCATATGAAGCATTCTAATATGTCCCTAGGGGTCTTAGGACCCCTATGGATATATGTCATCATGTAATGTGTTGAAGTGGGTCATAAGTCAACCTATTGCCCCCTTTGACCTATAAGAACAATTCTAATATGTCCCTAGGGGACCTAGGACCCCTATCGAGATATGTCATCATCTAATGGGTCAAAGGAGGTCATAGGTCACCCTATGAGCCTCTTTTACCCATAAGAATGATTCTAATATGTCGCTAGGGGTCCTATGACCCTTAGGGACATATGTCATCATTTGATGGGTGAAAGGGGGTCATAGGTCAGGACCCCTAGGGACATATGTCGTGATGTAATGTGTCGAAGGGGGTCATAGTTCACGCTATGACCCCCTTCAAACCATATGAAAGATTCTAATATGTCCTTAGGGGTCTTAGGATGCTTAGGGACATATGTCATCATGGAATGTGTGGAAGGGGGTTATATGTCACCCTATGATCCCCTTCTTCCCATATGAATGATTCTATATGTCCCTAGGGGTCTTAGTACCCCTAAGGACATATGTCATTGTGAAACCCTTCGACCCATATGAATGATTCTAATATGTCCCTAGGGGTCCTAGGACCCCTAGGGACATATCTCGTCTTGTAATATGTTGAAAGGGTTCATAGGTCATCCTATGATCCCCTTCGACCCATATTAACTATTCTAATAAGTCCTTAGGGGTGCTAGGATCCCTTAGGGACATATGTCATCATGGAATGTGTTGAAAGGGCTCATAGGTCATCCTGTGAGCCCTTTCAACCCATAAAAACAACTCCAATAGAAATAATATAGTAAAACTAATAATTATATATATATATATATAATTTTTATAGATTATAATAATAATAACATAATATATTATTATATAATAATAACATAAGTCATAATATTAATAATATATTATAGATTATAATTTACATATGATAATAATAATAATATATTATAGATTATAATTTATATATGATAATAATAATAATATGTATTAATAACATATATATAATATATTACATTTTTATATTTAATAAAAATATAGTAAAAATAATAATAATATATATTATATTTATAGATAATAATAATAATAATAACATAATATATTATTATATATTAATAGATTATATATTATATCTTTACGTTACATTATATATTTATATAATATAATATAATATAATATTATTATATAATATATAGATTATATATCATTTTATATATAATAGTTATGTTATTGTATTATATATTTATAGATTATATGTTATATCTTTACATATTTCATAACTCAAATTAGTTATATCACTTACAAATTCATTTTTCCCTCTAATTTTTGTGCCTTTTCCCTTCAATTTTTAAGCTGCCAGTATCAGATATCAAATCTCATATCGGATATCCGATATGAGATTGGATATCTGATCTCAGATTGGATATCTGATCTCAAATTGGATATCCGATAAGGCTTGTGCCTTACTTTCCAAGTTTGGTACCTGGATAGGTGAAAAAAAGTCAAAGCGGATTTTGAAGTGCTTTTAGACATGTTCAAACTCTATTTTTTTCACATCGCCACTTTTTGGCACACCATGATCCTGCACATACCCTGATGGTTCTTTCCAAATTGGGTTTGCATGTAAATAATTGTGTCAAGTGTTCTAATGATTTTTTTATGTTTCATGTTTACATTTCTACAAGGTGATTTGATGGTAGCCTACAAGTTTTAATTGATTGCATAATCTTATGGATGCATGCATGATGAATAATGGATTCACTAAGTTGTGAAAAGTTTTAGTTATACATCTGGATCTTAGATAATTGATTCACCCCCACTCTTAGTTATTCTAAAAGTATTCCAATAGGACCTATGGTATTGTGACTAAACTGAAAGAAATTAAAATGCAATAGTAGATGTTTATGCAAGCCAAAAAGTGATCCATTCACTTCAAAAAATAGAGTTTGTAAAAGTTTGATGGGTCCCAAGGGTCACCATTATCCCTTGGAAATGAAAATGAAAATTCCACAAGCTAGTTAGTTACAAAACAAACTTTAACAACTATATAAACTATACAAATCTATAGTAAAATTGACATCTACTTGTAGAAGTCATAAGTTTCTGCTTGTAGCTCGAAATCACAAATCATAAGAATTTTTCAAAAGATCTTCTAGAGTTCTACATTTATTGTATAAATTCTTAAGTACAACTATGACTTTTTGGCCTTGCCAAAGCCCAAAAATGCCTCAAATTCCTCTGAAAATGCAAAATAGTAGAACATGGAAAATACCAAAAAATTATATTTGGGATGTTACCCATTTTTACTTATGGAAACATCCTCAACATATTCTTGAGCTATGTTCTAATCACTAGCTGAATAAATGCACTCATGGGTCTAAACATAATATGCATAATGAATCCAAATTTACCTAGTTACTGAAGGATTAATTAAAACATTAAGATGGATATATTTGTTATACAAGGATAACATTGGGTTAGTATGATTGGCTAAATCACTAACTCTATCTCCAACTATCTGGAATATAAGTCTTCGATAGTAAAGAAACAACATCAAGTGTAGATACATAATATATAATAGTTAATGAAACAAGTACAAATAATTGTATAATAAATAATCTAATTAAATACATTAGAATAATCCATTCAAACCATTGGAGAAGTCCTTTGTAAGAACAAGAACAATTTTCATAGCACAATCACATAAAAAATGAATCCAACAATATCCATCAAATAACTGTAAACAAAATCCATATTTGAATAGAAAAATAGCCAAACATCATATAAGGCATCATGTTACATCTCAAGAATCATCATGCACATTTGATCAAACTAAATAGTATAGCATCTAAAATCTATTAACTATCATACTTGTAATCAAAATAATGTAAAGTCATTGGAGCATCTCAATTATAAATATACATAAAATAATCATAGTATCTCTTGAATCAATATAAGCCATGCAACATAATTAAAACATACGAGGCACTATAACATCTAACCACTAACTCCATAAATTGGTAACTAGCATAGACCTCAACAACATGGGTAGTGTAGAGGACCCCAAGTTCATAGAAAACATATCCAGTATAGAACCCAACATGTCTTGGATGAGACTACTCCCACTTTCCTAACCTAATCTACCAAGCGACGAGCTATCAAAATTTATTTTTAGCCATCTAGGATTGGGTGTAGTATTTACCCAAGTTTCTTAGCCTAAGAGTTAAACACTTATACCTAAGAATATATTGAAAATGACCCAACTTTTTATTGTAGCATGGTCCTTTGAAGAAGGAGGAGAAGTGTGATTTGAATGATAAATATTTATCCTCTTTTCCATAATATTGTTGATAATGGAGTGAAATAGTGCCTTCTGAATGATATAATTATTCTTAAAGTTTTACTTATTCCTCTCCTTCCAAATATGTTAGCTAGAATAAAAAAGTGAACACCTCAAAAATTATTTAGTAAAAGGATGAAAGGATGGAGGTACCAACCATCTAAAAAAAAATGTTGATCTACTAATGAAATCCATTACATATTGAATAAATACATCAACCATTGTCTTAGAATCTAAGCATACAAGAAAGATAAAAGAAGATGATTGATAGTTTCCTCATTATCTGGGCATATATGAAAATAGTTGACTAGTTGAATCCCTTTCTTCTATAGAATTTTTATAATATGGATTTTTCTCACTAGTACATTTTGGAAAATATGTGACTATGTGACTAAAACTTTTAGTCACGCCACTAAAATATTTAGTTAAGTGACTAAAAGTGATCAAATTCTACTATTTCTTTGTAATTTATAGTTATAGGTAACAAAATAAGTGACTTAGTTGATCATCTGGTAAAATCACAAGGTTAGATGACTAAGTGACCAAATAGACTACTAAATAATTGTTAGTCGCTAATATTTAGTTCCCTAAATAAAGAATATTAAATAATTAGTCACTAATAATTGGTCACCAAAACTATTAAATAAATACTTATAATAGATTTAAGTGATTATTTATTATCAAGGTTCTTAATTTATTTTCTCTTTTAAGATAAATTGTGTAAGCAAATCTTTTCTTGTCTATTTGGGGCTTGTTTTTCCATTCTCATTAATGGTACCCCAGTTGAACTTTTAGTGCTATGCAAGGAGACCCACTATCTCATTTTTTATTTATCATTATGGAAGATGGTCTTAGTCAATGTATACCATAAAAATATCAAATAGGACCATGAAATAAATGTTAATAAAAATAAGATATACAACTTATACATCAAACAACAAAATTTAAACACACATTATTTATTCTTTTAAAACTCAAAATTAAAAAAAATTAAAAAATCTATATAAGAATTAAAAATAACATTAAAATACAACACCATTTAGTTAAATTTTAAGTCAAACACACTTTCTCACATAGAATTTCAAAGTTTAAATAAGAAAATAAGACAATTTTATGGTAATATAATGTGAAGAAAACTTAATGCAAAAGTTAAAAGATGTACTTTGATATTTTGTAGGAAATATATCCAAAATTAGGAACAAGAAAATTAAACACCATAGGATGGGGATTGCAATGACACAACCATGGAGGGAAAATATATTGGAACAATCAAATGAGCTCTCAAGCAAAAAAATCCATGAGTTGTTTGGTTGCTCAACATGAGGGGTTGGCCTACACATTTGGTAGGGGACAAATAGTGGTTAAGCAACTCAAAAATGAGGGAAGGCTTCACCTTTTTTACTGCAATTCACTTGGAAATAATATTGATTTAAGGGATTTGGAATTTTTAATCAAGGATATGGATGCTAGCATTAAGAAAATGGAGAGGTATATTGCTACCACGTCTAATCTTTACTAGGAATTGGCAACACTCATGGATTTGGAGCATTTTGTGAGGAAATTGCAGAGGCAAGGTAATAATAATGATGGTAATTTGGATGAAAATAATGATAATTTTTGCAAGAGTGTTGGTGGCAAAAGCTACCATGTGCTGCAGTAGAAATTTTGAAGAAGTAGGGGACAAAGCATTTGCAGGATGTTTCGCTGTGGAACTAGAGTTATGATAGAGTTGTCAAGCTTCTTGCAAGAATGGTATGTACAATTTGTTGGAGTTGAGGAAATCCAACTCCAAAGATGCCCAAGATCACTTGCATGTAGAACCTGTCAAAGAGAAGCCAAGGAGAGGAAGAGCGTGTAGCAAGGGTAAAACCCTAAATGGAAATGAGAGACAAATATGAAAACACAAGAAGAAATGTATTTACAATATGCACAATGCCTTATGTGATGTTATGAAAATACAAAGAGAGAGAGCCAGCTTATAATGAGCTCATGGAAGCTTGTAGATCAAGCTAGAAGGTGGTAGAAGATAAGGATGACAACTTAGCACATATCCACAAAAGGTGGAATATGCTAGAAGAGAACAAACTCCCATGTTGTCAACAACTAACCACTACATGCATTAAATAAAAAATATTAAATAAATGCATTTACCTAAGTAAGCTTAAGTAAATAGAATAAATAAATAATTATTAATTATTTACTCTAACACCCCCCCTTAAGTGCAACTTAGGGAAATGCCTTAAGCTCACAAAACTAAGATGAAATGTAGAATGGGTCCCGACAATGAGGCCATGTTAGGTACCCATGTACAATGCAAGAAAATGTAACCTTTGTAAATGAGAAAAGAGAGAAAACCATGTGAGAAAAACCCTCCCCCAAAAATAGGTAAGAACCTAGTGAAGAACTGAAGAAGCCTCCAACTAGGGAAAAGTCCCCTAAAAAAGGAACAAGGAATGATCATGAAGAGCATCACTGAAGCATGAAGAAGCCAAAAATCTGTCGAACTAAAGAACTAAAGAACCTCCATGGAAGAAGAAGGCACAGATCGAGCATGTCTATATGGTAGATGATCCATCTCACAGAAATGCATAGGTAGCCAACCACTGCAATTGCCTTGTATATAGGATCAACCACTGAATACATAGTTCACACTATCGAAACATCGAACCACGGATGCATTAGAACAATAGCATAACCCCCTCTTAATGCAAATGGGGTGTGATGACAGGCAACTGAGAAGGTGGGCCAAAGTCTCCTATAGACGAACCAAGAACGACGAGAGAGGGAAAGAGGTATAGACACCTATAAAGACACGATCAAACTGACTCTGCATGGGCTAATTTCGTGGAAGGGACACTCACTTGACAAAGGGAGAATGCCTAAAACATCAAATAACTATCCCCCCCATTATGCTTTATGAAAATATTGCATGTACAACTAACTCAAAACAACATTCATGATCCTCGAAATGCAAAAGTGGCACTTTATCTCAGTGTGATAAATAAAAGTGCTTCATAATGAAAGCTACAATGATCAAAACTAAAAACAAACTATAAAAAAACAAAGTACAACTAAAAACTAGAGAATCCATGCCAAGAAAATGATCCTTGGGCCTAAAATACTCAAAATATCCACCATATAGAAAAAATGCCAAAACTATGATAGAAAGAGCAAGGGCCAAAAACTAAAGAAAAGGTCTACATTTCTGAAAACGTGACAAAACTAGCTTTCCAAAAATATAAAGTTTTCAAAAAATAGGCATGGGATGCAAAAGATATGCTTGTCGGAGTCAAAAATAGAACTTTGGACTTCAATAGAAAAAATGGGCAATAAAAAAGCATCAAAACCTAAAAAAATCTACACCAAAGTCTCCGTCTCGGAACTAGCTTTTTGGCACTTCTTTTGGATCGAAAAAATACCTCCGTATGCTCAAGTAATGGCCAAAAAACTAAAGGTAGCTCCAAAACAAAACTTGAAGGAGATGTGCAAGCAAGGCTGATGACATCATGTTGATGTCATACTGACATCATGTTGATGTCATACTGACATCATGTTGATGTCATACTGACATCAGCAGTCCACTGCAAAAAAATTGATAGCCACGTGGCCGTCACCACAAAAAAGGGGCCACATGGCACCCCTGCCACGTGTCACATGCAGATACGCTGACTGTACTGACTGTAGTGTTGTACACTAGGTAGACATGTCAGAAAATGTTGAACTGTCGTTGACTGTGCCAGGAGTGACAAGATCAGAGACAGAGCGGTAGAAAGAAGAGGCTCTGCTAGAGAACCTGTCAACGAGAAGCCAAGGAGAGGAAGAGCATGGAGCAAGGGTAAAACCCTAAATGGACATGCGAGACAAATATGCAAACACAAGAAGAAATGTATTTACAATATGCACAATGCCTTATGTGATGTTATGAAAATACAAAGAGAGAGACCCCGCTTATAAAGAGCTCATGGAAGCTTGTAGAACAAGCTAGAAGGTGGTAGAAGATAAGGATGACAACTCAGCACATATCCACAAAAGGTGGAACATGCTAGAAGGGAACAAACTCTCGTGTTGTCAACAACTAACCACTACATGCATTAAATACAAAATATTAAATAAATGCATTTACCTAAGTAAGCTTAAGTAAATAGAATAAATAAATAATTATTAATTATTTACTATAACACAATTTATGGTAGAATTTTGTTTGTGACACATATGGGGATTTAAATTTCTTTCATGGATAATAGGGGAAAATATGTAACTTTTTCCATGCCCTAAGATGGATAGATTCCTTTAGGATCTAGAATTGGAAAGTAGTTCAATTAAATCTACCATACAAAGAATGCACAAGACTTTATACTACTTAGATTACATCAACATCCTAATGCTTTTAATGTTACTTTATTATTTACATGACCCATTTTAACTAGTTTGATCCAGTGGTAAGAAAATTCATGACCATAGGCTTACAAAAATGAGGGTAAGGTCAAATTATACTTCTAGGTTGAAAACAACCTAAAAGATCCCATTATTACTTTAGGTACATCAAAATCCCTCTTAACCTCTTCCAACGCTTATCTTGGGCTATTGCCAACCTCCTCCACTAAGTGTGCCCTCTTCTCCTCTTCCTTGTTGACTTGTGCTCACTATATTCCAACCTCCACCAATAGCTCTTTCTTCTCCTCCAAACACTCTCTACTCTCCTCTACTTCATGGAATCTTATCCATCCTAAATAAACCACCTCCACCAATATCATGCAACATCCTCAACACTAATATGAAAATTTGTCTCTTATTTTCAACCTTGTAAAAAAAGGAAAACTGAACTCAACATCTTTACATTTAACTTCATTCTCTTTTTCTACCCCAATATCCTCTTTATTATCATCTTTATCAGCCCCACCTTTTTTACATTCCACTATAGTCACATATTCATCCTCTTCAATCACCATTCTTATAGATTTCTCCATTGTACTAAAATAGTTTTTGATCCTCTCAATTTCTTCCTCAAGAAACTTTTTCTATCTATTAGATTTCTCATCAAATATTGGACCTTTATCTCTATCTCATCCTTATGCCCATTTTTTGTATCCATAGTCCCCAAAGGACATTTCTCTACTTCTTTAAATTTTCCCTTTCTTAATTCTCACCTTATCTCCTCTAGGCATCTTGTAGTTCTTATCACAATTTCTATGCTTCATTCTCAATACAGTCATCCATCTCTTCTTTCTCCCCTTCTTCAACATAGGGATCATCAAAACTCAACCAATCACAAACTTAGGCTTCTTCATTTTCTCCATCAATAGTTTGAAGTCTCTCTAGCTCTCACCATTCCATGACTCCTTCGCACTTTCATCAATCTCTTGAGACTCTCACTAGTTCACTCTTTTTGTGGCTTCAAGCTCTTAATCAATCAAGAAAATGCACACCTAGATCAATCCTCTTGAGCCTTCCACAACTACATCTTACCTCCACATGCAAATTGGCTTGTGGTTGGTGATTTATTTACATGACTTTGCTCTTTATCCTCAAGTCTTCGTGTAGACTAACTCATGCTTGGTGATTTTTCTTCACACTCAAGACTATTGAAACCAATACTATTTGATGTAATATGTACTCCCTCAACATATAAATTTCAAACTTAAAATACCAAAATAGATGCAAATGTTTCTTACAAATAAGTGCTCAAGTTTCCACAATGATCAAACTTACATTTGTGTCAATTTTTTAATAGTAAATTATAGTAATAGCCTTTCATTGGCCTTTCTCTCTATACACAGTATTTTCCTAGATAGATTTTAAACTTTAAAAATTCCAATCTACATCTATCTTCACATAAATCCCAATTGTAAATTCCACACTTTGTACCTCTTATCTTGTTACTCATTCTTTCTTTCCTCCCTACGTCCAACCTAGGAAATTAGACTAATTTGCACTTTCACATGCCTAATGTTGTCCTCTCTCTATGTAAAAACCTTCTTTATTCTCATACAACCCTTCCTTATTACCTTGCATTGCTATATATGTTTAGTCACTCAATCTCCTTTGTCCTCCCATGTAGCCAATGGCTCTTTTTTATTGTTTGATCTGCATTTGATTGGGTTACTATTTGCACCCCACCTTTTGGCCCTTCTAGTTGCAGTAAACTACCATGTCACTTATAGTCCAATCTCTCTCTCTCTCTCTCTCTCTCTCTCTCTCTCTCTCTCTCTCTCTCTCTCTCTCTCTCTCTCTCTCTCTCTCTCTCTCTCTCTCTCTCTCTCTCTGCTAAGCTAATTCATAACTGATTAGTTTTTGGAAGGCATTTATGTTTCTTGACTAGGCTGCCTCTTTGTGATTTCCTCTAGCAGCTTGGTGCATGAGATCATTTCTTTAAGGCATTTTATCAAACACTTCATAAGATAAGTTAAGATAATATAAGATAAAATAGTTCATTTCAATAGTGGTCTATTTCAATACTACAACCATTTATGCACAATAATCATAGAGATGTTCCACATATTCAATCATAGAGTCTTTGAGTCAAACATATTGACTCTTCTATCATTAATGATTCATAAGATTCTATATTTAATAATTATTGTAAGTGATAAAATAATTTACTTCTTGTTTAGAATTGTATCATAAAATAAAATAGACCTTTCTTTTCTCAAATATGCTATGATCTTTCGTTACCTACAATCTACAATTCTAATGCCATAAAGATTGTGAAAGGGTGAAAATGAAAGGGATTGTTTGAACATCCACAATCAACATGAAGTAGCTTGAAAATAAAATTCAATGCAAACTATAGTTAAACAAAACAAGGTTAGTCATGCCTAATACAATTGTCCATCATGATGATCTATATGATATCAATAAGACAGACAAAAAAACCATGGTTAACTCTAGTCTATATTGATCAGACAATATATAAGCTTTAATGTGGAAACAAATGATTATATTGTCTTATCCTAGACTGCACCTTTCTAGACTGTTGATATCTTATACTAGTCAATATTTGTGGCTTAGGGAAAGGCCTAAAATTCTTTGGCAAAATTGTCCCACTAGTAAGAGTAACACTAGGTCTAGCACAAGGCCTCTAAGCACTCTAAGCCCAAAAAAGGTCTGATAGATGGATTGATGCCAACAATTCCTTCCAACTCTCATGACCATTATGTCAAATAATGACTCATTATGTTGAATGATAGTTGACCATTATGATGAATGCCAACTCCTTCTGCCTCTTGTCCCCATCTTTCAGCAGTTAACTCTTAGTATAATTCTTGTGAAATTTGAGACATGTAATTATGTTGAATGATAATTTCTTTGGACTCCCATACTAAATGAATGAAAAGGTTGGCAAGGTTTTACCTACCGGGTTGAGTTTGTGATGCAAGGATGGTGGAGATGATACTTGTTTCTTAATAATAATAAAAAACTCTCAAACTAGGCGAGGCTTCTTTCAATCCCACCTAGGAATAAAATATTCTATCCACTTCAATTCTCTAAGGTTAGAGACAAGGTGAATGGCCTATTCCTTGTGCCACTTTCAACTATTCCAGTTCTCTCTACCTATACCTTCACAAAATCACATACCACTCGCTTACAACTCATGACACAACACCTCCATCACCTCACACCTCCAAGATCTTTATCAACACCATCTCCCAATAAGCTTCCATAAGAATTAACTCATTATCAATATGGTACCCTCATGATTCATAAGATTCTAGACACCTTATCTCTACATGATTTTTGTGATTTTTTTTAATGCAGATTCAATTCATGATGATTGTTGTCATATTTTTTTTATGCAGATTCAATTTGTCTTTTTCAAAAACAAGTGAATATTTGGGTATAAATCCTGATTATAGAGATGGATGGTCCAAAGGTCCAAAATGATCACAAAATAGAGATGTCCAAAATAATGGAAGCTGATGAAGGTGAACGTGATGAAAATGATAAGAATAGTGAAGTGCTAAAGATTTCAGCTATTCGAGAAAGAACAATTTCACAGTCTTATTTGTTTAGTCTCCCTAAGCCCAAGGTGAGCTACTACTTCATTTTATGTAGATGATTCTATGTTTGGGATCTTTTCCTACTTTGGAACTTAGGAGAAAAGAAACTATTTTTTTCTAAATAGTTTATGATATCAGACAGTCTAAATATGGATCTATATGGCTCTATATGAGTATATAAATAAGTTGAGTAATAGCAATTGAAAACTTCAAAAGGAATTTGAATCACTTCTCTTCACACATTAGTTCATGAAACATACATATCAATTATTCTTCAACTTGTGATTCCATCAATATATATATATATATATATATATATATATATATATATATATATATATATATATATATATATATATATATATATGTAGGATGTTGGAAAGTGGGGAACTTTGTGGCTTGCTTATGAAACTCTTGGAATCATAAATGGAGATGTTGGAACTTCTACCCTTTACACTTTTGCTTCTATTGATATTCCAAATCTAGGAGAAGTAGATGTTTTAGGATATCTTAGCATCATATATTTGTCTTTAACACTCATAGGCCTAATCAAGTATGTCTTAATTGTTATGATAGTAGATGACCACATAGAAGGTAAGCAATATGTATTCCATTTTGTTTTTGGGTAAGATTGTGTATGAATTTATTACTA
The DNA here is from genome assembly GCA_028749045.1 of Cupressus sempervirens. Lineage (NCBI taxonomy): Eukaryota > Viridiplantae > Streptophyta > Pinopsida > Cupressales > Cupressaceae > Cupressus > Cupressus sempervirens. The sequence goes on from CM053793.1 coordinate 581,213,598, forward strand.
TCAGTGTCATGAATAGATGACCTATCATCAAGATGAAAGAAAACATTGATATTGATAAACTCACACAGTCTTACCGATCTCATCGAAAGCATAAATATAACTATTATTGTTAAATATATATTTGGATATATTTGGATGATGGCATTCACAATAAAAGAAATTCTTTTTTAATGAGTACAATTCCAATTCCAATTTTTTATTTTGGTTTTGTTTAGGGGGTACATTTTCTTTATATTCATTGTTATGTCAACATGTGAATGTGGGTCAACAAGCTGGCAATTGATTCCATTAGTTAGCATTAGATTTAAACTTGAAATAATTTGGAAAACAAAATAGTTTGAGGAATATCAACTAAAAGATAAAGGAAATTCTTGAGAAGAGTGCAATGACATAGAGAATTTTGCTTATTGTTGTGATGTTCGACACTTGCATGGTGATAGGTGATGGAGCCCTCACTCCTCCAATTTTAGGTTTTAAAGTAGTTCCTTCAATTCTTAATATCTTCAACATCATTTTTTCTTATTCTTTAGAAAAAGATAGAGAGTTCACAAAAATTACAATTTCATGGGGCCACTTACTGTTACTAATACTAACATGAGGCAATTAATCATAAAAAATCCTAGAAAACAGTGAGTAGTCTTTTTGTGAACTACTTATTCAAAAAAAAAGAGAGGAAAAAATAGAGTAGACAATATCTAGATCATTAAACCATAATTTCAAGAGGTTGAGAGCATTGCTACAATAGTAGGGGAAGATATCTAGTAGCCATTGAGCCAATTTTGGATATCTAAATCTTCTCAATTCTAAGTAGAATTATGCCAATTTTTTAGTGTACAATGATAGCTAATTTTTTAGTGTACATTCATAAGTGATTCAAGAGCTTAAAGCTAAGGTTTCAAGCATTTTTGAATTTCTATATAGAGGACATGGAGTGCAAAGTTGTCCTTCAGTGTCATTTTAAACCTACCTTGATACCCATTATGTTCCCTCCCAATAGCAGCTGGCCAAAAAAAAAGTACTATTAACACAAATGGACCAATCATAATTAAATGATCAACTATTACTACAATGATCAACTATTAGTACATGTGTCATAAATTATTAATACATGTGTTATCGTTATGTGAAACTTCTCAAAAGATTTAATTAAGGGGTATCTATCATGAAATCCTCACGACCATTAGACCCCCTTGTTGGATACAATTAAGTAATGTGTATTGTCTTTGATGTTACACAAATGCCATATCAGTTATCAGACAGAGTCTACCGAGTTTTGTCAGTCAGGAAAACAGTTTACAGAGTCTACCGAGCTCAGTCGATCAGTAAAGCCTTTTGTAGTGTATACCGAGCGTTCCTGTATGTCACACGATGAGTTAGTGTTAACCGAGTTCGCACGGTAAGCTAAGGAAAGTTTAGTTCTTACCGAGATCACTCAAATATCAAAGGATTTTGTAGCGGATGGTTAGTGTTAACCGAGTTCGCACGGTAAGCTAAGGAAAGCTTAGTTTTCATTGAGCTCACTCGGTAGTCGAAGATAGCTTTTACCGAGTCTAGTCAGTTTCCAAAGGAAGTGGCAGGTTTACCGAATTCCTCGATAATTGTAGTTTTTACCGAGTTCTACCGGTTAACACAGGAAGCAGTTTTTTTTGTTCTGTATTGACCGAGCAGCATCGGCCAGTGAAGAATTTTGTTTTGATTGTTAGTTCAAGCCGACTTTGGAATATGTTTTGTCAAGTTGGTTGGGCTGACCTGGTATTATGTATAGTATATAAAGAGGTGCTCAAGATGTGGAAAAGTGTGGAATAGAGAGTGTATACGGATAGTGCAAGGAAGTGCAAGGAAGAGACTTGTGTGTGCCTAAGTAGAGTTGAGCAGAGGAAAATCTTGGAGCTACAAAGATATATTTAATCAGTAAGGATCTTGTGGAGCTAAACTGAGATCTGTATTCAGCAAGATAAGTTGCATGTATTTTCAAATCATTCATTGTTGCTTTCTAACCATTGTAACAGTGATTCCAAAATCTCCTAACAGAGTTGGTTTAACAGCCATTCCATAAATCCTTTAACAGGGTGGCAATTCAGTTGAATTGTTCTAAAGACCTCTTACAAGGCCACTCCTAACAGGGTGATTAAATCCTCTAATAGGGTCACACCTAACAGTGTGTTTTGTAACCTTTAACAGGGTTGGCTCCTAACAGGGCTCACTTCAGAAGAGTGAAAATTGGTGACTAGTTGCTGGTGGTTTTTCCCATATTGGGTTTCCACGTAAATCTGGTGTCTACTATGTTCATGATTACTTTCTTTTGCATGGTCGCTTATTTCAGTAAATGCTTAATAAATTAGCTAAACATCTATCAAGTTTTAAGCAGTAATTTATGTGTTTACCGAGTAGCAGCAGCAACTAAGTTTAAGGCATCTTTGGGACTGTTGAATTTGTTTTTGTGGTAACTGATTCACCCCTCCCCTCTTAGTTACCCCATCTTCATTTTCCAACAATTGGTATCAGAGCTTTTGGTGCTTGTAGGAGGAGATTTCAAAGATCTAAGCCAAAGATCAAGATGTCTTACAAGAGGGAAATCCCAAGGCTTAACCGAAACAACTTCTCAGCGTGGCAGGGATTAATGAGACTTCATCTAGCTTCCATTGGTGACACTGGTATGAAATATCTTGATGAGGAATATGTAGAACCATCAGGTACATTATCAGTCAATGACATTGCTATAAAGAAGACTCATAACATTATGATGATTAATATTGCATCTGCCTTGAGTTATGAAGAGTTTGATGATGTCAAGGACTGCACTACTGCCTATGAAATGTGGGAAAGACTGAAAGAGATCTATGGTGGAGATGACAATGTCAGAAGAGCCAAAGCTGAAAGTCTAAGAGGACAGTTCGATCAGATGAAAATGAAAGAAGATGAAAACATTGCCAAATATGTTGAAAGAATTAAAGCATGTGTCAGTGCTATCAAAGCTTCTGGAGGAAGTATCAGTGAAGAGACAGTCATAAGTAAAGTTCTTAGAACTCTACTTCTAGTTTATGCCATCAGGGTATCAGCCATTCAAGAAAGAAGGTGTGAGGCCAATCACAAGATAAACCTAGAGGCCATAGTTGGAAGATTGACAGCATTTGAACTAGATAATTTTGATAATTATGTTCCAGTTGCAAAGAACATTGAGTCTGCATTTGAAGCCAAGCTTTCACTCAAGGACAAAGGCAAGAAGAAGAAGGAATCTCAGTCAGAGAGTGAAGATCAATCATATCAGAGTTCTGACAGCAACCTTGAAGTAATTGAAGCTCTACTTGCAAGGAAATATTCAAGAGGAAGAGGTAAATACAAAGGTAAAGTACCCCTAATCTTCTTTTCATGTGAAGAAGTCGGTCATATTGCTGCAAGGTGTCCAAACAAGAAAGATAAAAATGAAAAGAAAGATAATAAATGGAACAGTAAGAAAGATCTCAAATCATTTAAGGATAAAAGTAAGAAATCATGTTTTATGGCTAAAGATTCTAATGATTCTAATGATGAAGAAGAGGATGAGATTGTTTACATTGCTGTAAAAGATGAATCTGACAATGAAGAAATGGCACTCATCTCTCACATAAGTAAGAATGATACATGGATCATTGATAGTGGCTGCTCACATCATATGACTGGAGATAAAACAAAGTTTGATCAATTTGAAGAGTATGATGGTGGCAGTGTAAGATTTGGAAACAATGAACCTTGTTGCATCAAAGGAAAAGGAAGAATCACTCTAACCTAGGAACTTGTATGTGATAATTCTTATTGGGTAGAAGGCCTAAAGTACAATTTGTTGAGTGTGGCACAGTTACTCAACAATGGACTCAAAGTAGAATTCATCCAAGGCAAAGCAAGACTGCTGAACGGTAAAGGAAAGCTGATTGGATCTGGTACTCAAACTAAAGGTAACTTGTTCTATCTTGAACTTGGTGAACATTCATGTTTTATTGCTCAAGTAGAAGAGAGTTGGTTATGGCATAAAAGGTTATGTCATGTGAATTTTGAAAATTTGGTAAAGATAAGCAAATTCAAGAAAGTGAGAGGCATTCCTGATTTAAAGAAACCAGAGGTTGGTTTATGCAAGAATTGTCAAATTGGAAAGATGGGTAAGTCTAGTTTCAAAAGCAAAAATTATCAATCTGAAGATTTATTAGAAATTGTGCATACTGACTTATGTGGACCTATTGGAACTGAAAGCTATACTGGTGAAAAATATTTTATTCTTTTTGTTGATGATTATTCAAGAATGATGACCGTCATGTACCTAAGGAACAAATTAGAAGCATTTGAAAAGTTCAAATGGTATTTGGCAAGAGTAGAAAAAGAAACAGGGAAAAGATTGAAATGCCTAAGGTTAGAAAGAGGTGGTGAATTTATTTCACATGAATTCAATAACTTTTGTATTGAAAGAGGAATCAAAAGACAGGTTTCAGCACCAGGTACTCCTGAACAAAATGGCATAGCTGAAAGAAGGAACATATCCATCATGGATTGTGCAAGAACCTTGATGATAGAAAAGAATGTTCCTATCAAATACTGGAAGGAGGCTATCAGTACAGCAGTTCATACCTTAAACCGAGTACAGTTGAAAAAAGACTCATTCAAAACTCCCTATGAATTATGGTATGGCTATAAACCCAATGTAAGTTATCTGAAAGTATTTGGAAGCAAATGTTATATCTTGAAAGAATCTAGAAAAGGTAAATTTGATGTAAAAGGTGATGAAGGTATATTTCTTGGATACTCATGCAAGAGTAAAGCATATAGATGCTTGAACTTATCTACTCACAAAGTCATAGAAAGTATACATGTGAAAGTTGATGAGTTTGCAGAAAAGACTAAAGAAGAAAGCAGAAGAGAGCTAGAAGATTACAAAAGATTCATCTTTAGTGAACCGGATATAATATCAACTACATCTGAGAATCAGAAACCTTCTTCTACCGAGTCATCACTAACTGAGTTGCAGGAAACATCTACCGAGCCAACATCTACCAAGCCAGAGGTAACCGAGCATGTGCATACCGAGCCAGTTGATACCGAGCCAGACCAAACCGAGCATGAAGGAGAAATGCAAGAAGATAACGAAAAGATTCATCCAAAAGGAAAAGAACCTGTTCTAGCCAAGTATGTCAGGAGACATCATTCAGCAGATCAGATCATTGGAAATAAATCTGAAGGAACCATCACAAGAAGTAAGTTGAAAGGTACTTGTTTACTTGCTGATTTTGAACCTAGAACTGTCAAAGATGCATTAGAAAATGATAATTGGATTGAAGCAATGAATGAAGAAATAGAGCAGATAGAGAAAAACAAGACATGGACTCTTGTACCCAGGCCTAAAGACAAAAATGTAATCGGTACAAAGTGGGTTTTCAGAAATAAGTTGGATGAAAATGGTAAAGTATCAAGAAACAAAGCTAGATTAGTGTGCAAAGGATATTCTCAAGAGGAAGGCATAGATTATGAAGAAACTTTTGCTCCCGTTGCTAGATTGGAAGGTGTTAGAACCTTATTAGCATATGCTTCCTACAAAGGATTTAAAGTTTATCAGATGGATGTCAAGTCAGCATTTCTAAATGGTATACTGGATGAAGAGGTCTACATTGAACAACCTGAAGGTTTTATAGATCTAGATAAAAAGAACATGGTTTGCAAATTGCACAAGGCACTGTATGGTCTGAAACAAGCCCCTAGAGCATGGTATGAAAGATTGCATAGCTATCTTATTCAAATTGGATTTCAAAGAAATAATGATAACAGTAGTTTGTATATCAAGGAAGGACCAGAAAATAAGATTGTCCTAGCAGAAATATTTGTAGATGATACTGTTTTCACAGGGAATAATGATCTTTGCAAAGAATTTTCAGAACAAATGAGCAAGGAATTTGAAATGTCAATGTTTAGTGAAATCAAATTCTTTGTTGGACTTCAAATTCAGCAGAACAAGAATGGCATCTACATCACTCAAGCAAAATACATCAAAGAGATATTGAAAAAGTTTGGTATGGAAGACTGTAAACCAGTTGGAACTCCCATGTGTACTGGACTAAAACTTACCAAAGAAGATGATTCAAAGGAAATAGATCAGACATTGTACAGATCTATGATTGGAAAGTTGCAATATGTAGTTCATACTAGGCCAGATATTGCTCTTGCAGTTGGAATTGTGGCAAGATTTTCAGCCAAACCAAGAGAAAATCACATGATCGCAATCAAGAGGATAATGAGATATCTGAAAGGAAATGAAGATTATGGATTATGGTATAAATTTGGAGGAAACCTAGACTTAAAAGTGTTTACTGATGCTGATTGGGCAGGAAACCTTGACGACAGAAAAAGCACAAGTGGAGGTGCATTCTTTCTTGGAAAGAGGTTAGTTTCTTGGACAAGAAAAAAGCAAAATTGTACATCTCAATCAACAGTAGAGGCAGAGTATGTTGCTGCAACAGTAAACTGTTCTAATATTGTTTGGTTCAAGCAATTGCTACAAGGCATGAAGATGGAAATCAAGGAACCAATTGTCATGTTTTGTGATAATACAAGTGCAATCAACATATCTAAGAATCTAGTAATGCATTCTAAGACTAAGCACATTGCAATCAAGTATCACTTTGTCAGAGAATTGGTGCAGGACAAGGAAATCAGATTGGAATATGTCCATACAAAGGAACAGATTGCTGACATATTCACAAAGCCTTTACCTAAGGATGCATTTTTGCATCTCAGAGGTAAGTTAGGGGTCATTCCCCTATCTGAAGTTCACTAAAAATAAGTTTTAGTGATGCATCAGCTCTTACAAAATTGAACAATCATCAGTTGATGCAGCAAATCAAGGAAATATTGCATATAAATCAGTACTAAAGGTACAATGAAATTCATTGAAATTGGATTGTCTTTGGCATGTGTTGTCAAAGAGGGAGAGTTTTACCGTCATATCTTTCTGAAATTTGATTATGTAATTCCTTCACAGAGGGAGATTACTGTAAGAGGGAGAGTTCTCTATCTTAGAGGGAGAATTGTTAATTGTGTTGTGTTGCTGTAGACTTGCTTTCAAATTTCATTTCTGCTATGACATGTTGTGTTGCCATCAATGCCAAAAAGGGAGATTGTTGGATACAATTAAGTAATTGTGTATTGTCTTTGATGTTACACAAATGCCATATCAGTTATCAGACAGAGTCTACCAAGTTCTGTCGATCAGGAAAACAGTTTACAGAGTCTACCGAGCTCAGTCGGTCAGTAAAGCCTTTTGTAGTGTATATCGAGCGTTCCTGTATGTCACACGGTGAGTTAGTGTTAACCGAGTTCGCACGGTAAGCTAAGGAAAGTTTAGTTCTTACCGAGATCACTCGGGTATCAAAGGATTTTGTAGCGGACGGTTAGTGTTAATTGAGTTCGCACGGTAAGCTAAGGAAAGCTTAGTTTTCACCGAGCTCACTCGGTAGTTGAAGAAAGCTTTTACCGAGTCTAGTCAGTTTCCAAAGGAAGTGGCAGGTTTACCAAATTCCTCGGTAATTGTAGTTTTTACTGAGTTTTGCTGGTTAACACAGGAAGCAGTTTTTTTTGTTCTGTATTGACCGAGCAGTGTCGGCCAGTGAAGAATTTTGTTTTGATTGTTAGTTCAAGCCGACTTTGGAATATGTTTTGTCAAGTTGGTTGGACTGACCTGGTACTATGTATAGTATATAAAGAGGTGCTTAAGATGTGGAAAAGTGTGGAATAGAGAGTGTATACGGATAGTGCAAGGAAGTGCAAGGAAGAGACTTGTGTGTGCCTAAGCAGAGTTGAGCAGAGGAAAATCTTGGAGCTGCAAAGATATATTTAATCAGTAAGGATCTTGTGGAGCTAAACTGAGATCTGTATTCAGCAAGATAAGTTGCATGTATTTTCAGATCATTCATTTTTGCTTTCTAACCATTGTAACAGTGATTCCAAAATCTCCTAACAGAGTTGGTTTAACAGCCATTCCATAAATCCTTTAACAGGGTGGCAATTCAGTTGAATTGTTCTAAAGACCTCTTACAAGGCCACTCCTAATAGGGTGATTAAATCCTCTAACAGGGTCACACCTAACAGTGTGTTTTGTAACCTTTAACAGGGTTGGCTCCTAACAGGGCTCACTTCAGAAGAGTGAAAATTGGTGACTAGTTGCTGGTGGTTTTTCCCATATTGGGTTTCCACGTAAATCTGGTGTCTACTGTGTTCATGATTACTTTCTTTTGCATGGTCTCTTATTTCAGTAAATGCTTAGTAAATTAACTAAAAATCTATCAAGTTTTAAGCAGTAATTTATGTGTTTACCGAGTAGTAGCAGCAACTAAGTTTAAGGCATCTTTGGGACTGTTGAATTTGTTTTTGTGGTAACTGATTCACCCCTCCCCTCTCAGTTACCCCATCTTCATTTTCCAACACCCCTAGTGGTACCAATTCATATCAGAAAACTATTAAATATGCAAAAGTCTACAAGAATTCATTTAAGAAAACTATTAAATATGCAAAACTCTATACTGCAATCTATGACCTTTTTAAAGAGATACTAAAACTAAGATATAAATTTAAAAGTGTGTTAATGTACCTACTATTGGTGGACAAGGTATTGACATGAGGATAAAGATAAAGATTGGTTTTTGAAATCAAATTTGAGTTAATCAATTGATGGTGAAGAAATTTGGCCAACTTAACATATTTCTGAATTAGATTTAGTGTGACTTTTGTGTTACTAACATACTTATCCTGGGAGAAATTATTACTTCACAACTTCTAGGCTTCTTGTGACTAATTGCCTTATGTTCCATTTAATTTGTTATGAAAGATCTTGATCCATTCCATGGGTTGATTTAGTTCTAAGATTTCCTTTTCTAATATATTTTGAGCAGTGTTGTTAGTTGTCTAAGGAATTCAAGCATAGAACTCTAGTCTATTCAATGGTAAGATTCAAAAAAACCATTATACATGTACATTAATTTCATTTCATAGTTTTGCAAGGAGTTGAAATCCATAGAATAATACATTGGTCACAAATATTTCTCATCATAAATGCAAAATTTAATGCAAGTGTTGTTGTGGGTGTGTCAACTACCATTCTTTTGCAACTCTTTCTTCCTCAAAGATTTGGTATTGGTAAAGTTTTTCTCTTCTCCCCTATAACAATTTCCTAGTTTGTGATCAATGCCCTCATTGGAGTATACAACATTATTAAATATTACTTTGCAGTATTCAAGGTAGCTAGCCCTCATTACATAGTTCATTTATTTGAAAAGAATGGAAAACATGGATCAGTGTTGCTGGGAGGAACTATCTTAGCAATAATAGGTTTGGGCCTAATTTTCATTTAATATAGTCTAGGAAAACTTGTGTAGCTCAATAATCTTCATAGAATTCATATATAGTTGTGAAGTTCTTAAAATAAGAAACAATTACAAAGAGAGGCTAAAAGAAATATGTTGTTTCATAATTTAAACCAAGTTCCAAGGCTATATTTGTTGACTTGGGGCACTTCAATAGGCCTTCTATTCAAGTTCCACGAATTTGAGTAGATCAAACTATTACAAAGTTATTAGATTTCTACAAACCATTTAAAGATTTTTGGATTGATTGTGTAAGATTTTTTATCCTTAATTTTTTAGATCATGCTACATGATCTATCATCATGATACAAGAAATCAAAAAATTATATTCTTCTTTTGATCTCTTCCATCCTAATGATGGATCATGTAATTGTTCTCCTTTTGATCTTTTGTACACTATCATAGTGTGATCCAAAATGTTGATGATAAATAATCTTCCATAATTAAATTCAAAAATTTCATAACAAACTATTACAATTTCAATTTACTATTTGGTTTCTATTTAATGACAAAATTAGAGTTCTGTATTGTAGATTTCTTTCTTTAGTATTGTCTACCCTACTCTGATGCTGACTTACTCAAGACAAGCAACTTATTTGATCAAGAACCCTAATGATATTAGTCATGCATTCTACAATTCATTACCAAAAATTTTATATTGGCCAATGTTTGTTCTTGCTACTTTAGTAGCCATTGTTGCTAGTTAGGTAGTAATCCACAATGTAGAATTCTTGGATATTCTTACCAAAGGCATTGCCAATAAAATAACCAGCTTGGAAACCCAAAAGAATTACAAGGCAGAGAAACATTAGTATATAGTTGATTTCTGGGGAGTAGATCTGACCCTCGTTTGTTTGTGAGGTTTGAAAAATCTTCACCCATGGGAAGAAACTAAGAGCCATGTATTATTTTATGATTGAGAAGGTTGCAGAAATTAGTGCCTATCTCAAACCTTGACTCTACCCTAACTCTACCCCGACCCCTAACTGTAACACTATATATAACCCTAACCCTATATATAATAATAACCCTAATCATCTTACTAGGAAACTAACTACATTGGCCTTTCTCTCTCCAATGTTCAATACCTTCTCATGCACTAGTCTCTTAGGAGACTTAGAAGCACTCACATTATCTTCAATAGAAATGTTAGTTTTGTCATTCTTGGACTCCTTGATAGTATCAATTACCAATAATTTGCCACATTTTACACCCATTTGAGTTACTACTTGTTTTAGGCTCTCAGAAGAATTCATAGTCAATTTAGCATTAGCTTTCAAGAACACTCCCTTCTTGTGCTCACCCTTGCAGCCCTTTCAGGTAACCACTTTTTTGGTAGATTTGGAAACATTGATAGTGACTTCAACAGGACCATTAGTTCTAATGTTTCTGATCTCTTGAGAACCTTTAGTAACAATTGAGTCTTTCTTCTAGCCACCACTTTGTCCTCTTTGATTAACAATAGGTACATCAAAAACATCGTCAGAGCTAGCATTAACCACCTTCTCCTCATTATGACTACTCTTATGTCCCCTTCAAGTGACAACTTGTTTTAGGCATTGCAAAGAAGTTGACATGGGTTCATTTGAGACACAAAAGGAAATAATTTTATCCTCTTCATTGCTAGTTTTCAAATCCTCCTTATGCTCACCCTTACGGCCCTTGTGAGTGACCACTCCTTTGGGAGATTCAGAAACAATCATAGTGGCTTCAACAGGAACATTAGTTATAGTTTTCTTGGCCTCCTCAATACTATTAGTTACAAATAGCTCTCCCTTCTTGCTACCCTTTTGTCCTCTTTGATTAATAGTAGGTTCATTTGGAACATTAATCACATCAATCTTGTATTTGTTGATGTAAATAAGTATTCACTTATTACACTTAAGTTTACTTATGTTAATGCATTATTTAATTATTTTGCATTATTTAATTATTTTTATTTGTGAGACACTTAGGAGTTTGCATACCCTTTTGAGTATGCAGGCCTGATCAGCAACTACAAACCTAAGCCGACTGGTGACCTTTCATACACATTTGTAGGGTATTCTTTGTTGTACACTGCGTAGCCTTTGTCTTTTATAGACATTCAAGCCTAGAGACCTAGTGAATGTGGGATTAATATCCATTTTCCTGCACAGCGTTTCGACTTTCGAAGGTGGACTACAAACTTTCTCCTGCTCTATGAATGTTTTTGGCTCACTTTCCCATCCACACGATAGGATCTTCTGGTGACCACTATTTTTTTGGGTGCGAACACCTAATTTTGACATTTTTTGGTAGCCTATTCCTAGTTTCTAACAGCCTGTGCTCAGATTTCTAGCTCAAAGTTCAAAAAATTAGCACTCGCTATTTTCATTTCTCTAACATCGTGACACAATTCTGACCACGGTGTCCTATTCACCATGTTTTGATAGCTACTCACGATTCTGGCAATAGTGAAAGGAATTTTGACAATGATCTATGGTTTTTGACCGATGAGTGAATGAATCCGGTACACTGGGCATATACCGATAGCAGGATTCGGGCAACAAACTTTCTTCCAATTTGTTGCTACGTTCTCAATGGCATTGGTGTTTTTTTACACAATTCATAGATTCTGGCATCGTGAAGCATATTTTGACAGTGTCCAGATTGTGACTTTTTTTCCCACCCTCCTTTTGCGTCCACGTTAGCGTTCATAGTTAGCATCCATGTCTATGGTGAACACCCTTTCCCACATTTACTGTCATAGACATGTAAGCAGTTCAAATTTTTGCAACATCAGCATCCGTACGTTCTGTACAGTACGAACGCCAACTCAGCTACCACGTCACCCAAGGGCACAAATTTTTTGCTGATGTCAACAGAATGCTAGGTTAAATTTGATGATTGTTTGACCATCATTCCTAGGCATTTTACAACTGTAGTGATGGCTGTTTGACCATCAAATTTAGACACAATTTTCCTTTTAGACCCCTCTCCAAATTGCTTTTCAATTTGGTAGCCTGACTTTGTGAGCCCATATCTTTGACATCCGAACTCCGATTTAGGTGCAATTTTTTTTGAAATCATGTAGAATTTCCTAAATTTTCCAATGGTGGTGTTTTTTTTCTAGTTTTGGTGCATAGATTTTGTAGAAATTTCATTTTTTGGTAACTATACCTGCATAATCCTACCTTTTGCAACTTCAGAAGCTTCGTATGGGCACATCTAATCACTTTTTCAGGTTTTTTTTTTTTTGAAAGTGTGTATTTTTTTGTCTACTTACTAGATCTAAAGTTAGATTCTAGGGTTGTGTGGAAAAATTTCTCACTTTCAAAATTAGGCCTTCTTTTGCATTGTAAAGCTTTGGTTCTTTGTCAGAATTCTTATAAATCTAAGCTATAGTGCTTAAGTGACAGATTTAAGCCTCATAAGGTAGTTGTAAAAGAAAAATCAGAAATTCCACTTTGTTCATTTTGACAAGTGGCCCATTGTAAATGCACTACTTATAAAGTGCCAATAGCATCTCTTTTGGGGGGGTCTTTTGATTGAGTGAAAAGGGGGGGTGTCTACTGTGTTTTATGTGTCTCTCTATTGTGCTCTTTTATTTCTGCATCATGGGTTTTAAATGTCCTCCTCTAACTTCACGCAACTATACTACATGGAAAGATATTGCATGGAGTAGATTAATGGAAAATGGATATAGTCTTTATGTTGATGGTACAATTACCAAACCTACTAATTCTAAAGAACTCATTGATTGGTAAAGAAAAGACCAACAAGATTTAGGTGTAATTAGAAGTTGTGTATATGGGGATCTTCTCTTTCACATTAAAAATTATTCAGAATCTAAAGAAGCTTGGGATAAACATGAACAATTGTATGGTAAAGTGGATGAAGAAAAGGGATTTTAGATTGAGGATGATCTACTTCTCTTGGATCCTAAGAATTATGACACATTTCAGGATTATATCATCAAAGTCAATGAGTATAGGGCACTTCTTAAAGATTGTGGAAATCCCATAAAGGATGATAGGATGATAGGTTGATACCTTCTGAGTACGCCAACTTTGTTTTGAGTTTCAATACTCACAGGTTAACCATGGGATCTACTTCCCAGAAGCCTTCCTTCGATGGATTTGCAAAAATGTTGATTGTTGAACAATCTCACTTGGTAGATTTTGGACTTCTCAAGTTATCTAAGACCAAAGCCTTGGTGGCTAGCAATGCTTAGAAATCTAGTCAAGGGGGAAAAAACAAGAAGAAGAAGAAGCAATCAAAGCAAACAACACAATTTGAGACACAACATGACTCCTCTCAACAAGGTAGTTCTTCTTAAAACAAGAAAGGAAGTAATGAAAAGAAGGAAAAACTCTTTTGTGCATACTGTAAAAAGTCAAATCATGATGAGCATCATTGCAAGACAAAAAGAATCATTGAGTTAGAAAATCTACTCAAGAAGAACAAGATTCAAGTGCCAGGTACTTCCAAGGATTCAACTCCTACCTCTTCAAAAGGTAAAGGTCAAGCACTTATGGCCAACATAAGTTCTTCTTCAGAATGGATACTTGACTCAGGTGCCTCTTACCATATGGGTTCTTCAAGGGAAGACTTTTCTTTATTGAAGCAGTCAAAGGTACCACACATCTTTGTGGGAGATGACGCTAAGATGGAAGTTGAAGGGAAAGGACATGTTGAAATGGAAGATGGGGAATTCAAAGATGTTCTCTATGTTCCAAATCTAAGCTCCAATCTCCTATTAGTTTACCAAATCACTCACCTTAGAGGTAGTCATAAGGTTGAGTTCCTTCCTGATTCAATGATGGTGCGAAGTCTCAAAGATGATTCATTGGTAGCAATTGGGAAAGTCAATAATGACAAGAGGTTATAATCCTTCTCCCACTTTGTGCCTAAGAGTTCTTCCCAAGCCTTGTTAACTCACTCTACTTCAAACAACTTATGGCATAAGCGATTTGGTCACCTTGACTTCTGCTCTCTTTAGCAACTTTGCTCAAAACATATGGTCAAAGGTCTACCTAATATCAACTTTTCTAAGGGAGAGTGTTCATCTTGTTTAGTGGATATGAATCTCAAGGAGAAGTATGATAAAGGGAAGTCTTCTCGAGCTCCAGTCATTCTTCAGCTAGTTCACATGGTATTAGTAGGACCCTTTGCAGTGACTTTAGTCAGCCAAGGCTGCTACATACTCACATTTGTTGATGACTTTTTGAGATTCACTTGGGTCTTCTTCCTTCATCATAAGAATGAAGTGGTTCAAAAGCTTCAAGACTTCAAGACTCATGTTGAACAAAAGTCAAGAAAAGCCATCAAAGCATTATGGGTGGACAATGAAAATAGATATGTAGACATAAGACTTAAGAACTTTTGCAGAATTGAGGGGATTGATCTTTAGAACTCACCAACATTTAGTCTGCATAAGACAGATGTTGCAACTATGAGGATTAGAACTCTCAAGACCATGGCAAGTTTCATGATAAAGGCCAAGTCTCTCAATCCTACACTTAAAGTTGAAGCCATTAGTAGTGCTACTCACTTACTTAACATGTCTCCTCATCCAGCCTTAGATGGCAAGACTCATTTTGAGGCATGATGTGACAGAAAATCAGTTGTGAGTCACCTTAGAGTCTTTGGTTGTCCAGCATGGGAAAACCTTTCTTCTAGGAGTTGCAAGGCACCGACACCTAGGCCTTGTACCTTTATCGATTATGAAGACAATGTGAAGGCTTACAGACTGATGGATCCAGAGACTCATGAGATTTTTGTGGAGAAGGATTTTCACTTTGAGGAAATTTCTCCTAGCTTGTCCTCTACTCCTCTTTGCACATCATACATAGTGGAAACTGATAGTGACTCCAACAATAGTGCTTCAACATGTTCAGACATGAGGGGTTCTATCGACAGTTGTAGTGAGAGGTCACATCAGTCCAGTCCATGTGCTTACATTGCCATAGTGAAAGGTCCATCACATCATGGTACATCTCATCTTCCAGCTTCACTTGACTTGGGAGACACACTTGAGGACTTACATCTTCTCATTGATGATGATTCCTCTATAGTTGTTGTGAGGGATCACTCTGACCCTCATGTCCATTCTCTACATGATCAATCTTCATAGGTTGGTGTGATTGTGGATCCTTATGAACAATAATTAGTGGAGGTCTCTTTGTCAGTAGAGGAGACAGATGGTTCAGTGGAACAGGTTCAACAGACATCCTTGCTAGATCTGCATTCGTTCTTTTTAGCACAGTTGGAAGGGGTGAACTTTAGCATCAACATAGGGATACTTGAGCAAGTTTCAAGACTAGTACACATCTTTAGGAGTGTACCTTTGCCATTGTTTCTTCCTAAGGGGAGGAACACTATTCTACATTCTTGGACTAGCTTCTTCATTGAAGTAGCTTTCAGTTGTTGGCATTTTTCTTTTGGGGGGGGAAGCCTATTCTATCTCTCTTGCTTCTCTTATTCTCTTATGTATATACTGGATGTATGTTGTAATGGGGGGGTCTTGATTACTCCATCCATCGATGCATCCTTGCTTATCTCTCTTTTTGGGGGAGGGTTTTTCCCGTGAGGTTTTCCCTCTTTCCCCACTTTATGGGAGATTGCATCTTCATTATGTACGTGGGTACCTAATATATCCTAGTAGCCAGGACCCATCTTGCATCTTCATCCTAGTTTGTAAGGTTAAGGGCATTCCCTTAAGTTGCACTTAAGGGGGGGTGTTGGTGTAAATAAGTATTCACTTATTAACACTTACTTAAGTTTACTTAGGTTAATGCATTATTTAATTATTTTGCATTATTTAATTATTTTTATTTGTGAAACACTTAGGAGTTTGCATACCCTTTTGAGTTGTCATGTAGACAACACAGGAGTACACAACTCTATTTTAGCACATGGTGTCTACAACACTGTTTTGCATGTCACACCCTTGTAGGCTTATCCTCTCATCACCGCACTTACTTCCATGCTTAATGGAGGATAACCCATATTTGGTGGACATGTGCTTGGTTGTATGAAACATCATGATGCTAACTTCTATGCATTCTAGAAGCTCTCCTGAGGCCTTTATATTCAGGCACTCCTAGTGTACTCTAATGAACCAATTATTGAATACATTGTTCTTCTGATCATACTCTCTCTCCTTAGTCTATTGTGTGCTTGTGTTTGAGTTCATAGTTCCTGGGTGAATTTTTCCCTTAGGAAAATTCTTATAGTATTCTTCAGAGCTAGCATTCGTCAGCTTCTCCTCCTTGAGGTTGCATTTTTGACCTCTTCAAGACATGACTTGTTTTAGGCACTCCATAGAATTTGAAGTGGTTTCAACTGAGACATAGACTACATTAAACTTATCATCTTCACTGCCAGTTTTTAACACCTCCTTTTTCTCACCCTTATATCCCTTGCAAGTGATCACTCCTTTAGGAGATTTAGAAGCATGCACAATGGGTTCAATAAGAACATCAGGTAAAAATTCTTTATCACCTTATCAAGTCAAAAAAAAGGTCAAACTTGATCCATTGCAGACATATCCCCTTTTGTGCCAGCATTATCCCTTTTAAGATATAAAATTCATAATTAATTCATCCACGAATTATTTATTTAGAGAAAGTTCAATAACCTATTACAATTAAAACTAAATTTAGCCAATTACATGCTAGGAGATGTGATGCCATGATGACACTTCTTCTTGAAAAGTGCCTTCCCTAACTCCTATAACAATATGAGTTGAAAGGCTCACTTCTTCCATGACTTCCAAATCATCATGATCAATAACATAATAATCATCATTAGTAAGTTCAGCAAACCACTTAGAGTTTGGATCAATCTCATCAAGGTCAATTGGGGAGTTATCCTCCAAGTTAACAAATTCGCTCTTGGAATGTGAAATTCAAGATTCAGTTCATTGCAAAGTTGGATTTGGGTTGAATTCACTTAAAATTCTACCACAATTAGGAAAATTCACTCCAAATTCTCTCACAAGGACCTTGTAAGAATTTTGGTTTGGACAGAGGTATTTGAAACAAATTTTAGGCAAATTTTATTGAAAATGTCATTTTCACTGACATCTTTATAAAGTTTTTTTTTTTGCCAAGTTAGGTCTATTTGACCCTCCAACCCTTAAAGTGACCACTAAAAAGACCAAAAGGGTTGTTACATATGTCATTTGTGCCTTTGTAAATGAAAATAGAAACTTCTTGCCTCCATTGTTAAACTTTCTTGTTTGCTTGCCATTGCTCAAGGAGTGTTGACAGGTGATTATTACATGCTCTAAGTTTGTTTCTCAGTTGTTGCTTTGTGGTTGCAAGTGTGGACAACTTCCCAAAGACATTGAAGAGGAAGATTTTAAATTTTTGTCCTTCTAATTTGTAACAACAAAATGATGATGATTTTTTTGATGGTTTATTATTTATGCTCACATGATTGCTTTTGAGCTGAAAAATCAATATGGTGGTGTATTTTGGTATTTAGTAATGTCAATTGGACTAAGACATTGATATATGTGGCAATATATTTTTCTCTGTTGCTTTGATATTAGCATAGTGCTGTATAAACTTATTTGTTGATGCAAGGGGGATCGAACATGGATCTCCAAGATGAGAACATTATGGTCTTGCAATTTGAGCACAAATCTTTGATCCCATTTCATTTAATTGCAATTTTACATAATTTTCTACTTTTGTTTCTGCATTTGTCTTGATTGTTTGAAATCTACTTTCAGGCTTTATAGAAATGATATGCAATGCTACACATTTGTTTTCACATTTTTATTACTTGATAGTACAATATAGAATTTGAAATCTTGATGTTGAGAAATGTGCATGATTCAATTACAAGTTACAATGTATTATATATCCTTAGTTTTTAGGACTACTATGATATGGTCACACACGTTGCAAGTACAATGCAATTTTGAAACATGAAATTTCTTTTAGCATATTGGCTGAAATGGAAATGTGGATGGTGATAACTTTTTTGTTTGGGTAACTAGGTTATGTGTCAAATTTTCTCATATTTGTGCTAATACTTCTTTTCTAAAATAGCTTGAAGGAGTTATAAAAAAAATTGACCGCTACTAGGGACCATCAAAAGATATCAACAATAATCAAAGTGCTTGCACATGAATTTGCTCTCTCTCCTCAAGCAAATCACAAAAAGTTATATGATAGAACCTTATGCACCTGTATTAGAAATACACCTAGACATAATTAATAGTAAATGCATAACACAAATGTAGACATGCCATTATTGCATCATTCTAATCTTTACTCTTACTCTTATGTGAACATGACACTTTTTGCACAAAATTATCAATATTTTTTTAGAAGTGGTGGTAAAAATACACTTGTTAATATTAATACAACAACACATTTGGTGTATGTAGGGTGGTTTGATTGGGCTGGCTGCAGCAACTATTGCTTTGGAATCAAAAGATGCACAACATCTTGAGGCGATTGTAGCTTACGATGTTTAACACATTTACCTTTGTTTTGTATGAGAAGATAGGAAGTCAATAGGCATACAATTTGAGAACCATCAACCAAAATAATTGCAAAGACATGATTGTTTTGTTAATTTGTGCTAATCAAGAAGTAATGTGCTAAATGAATTGATCATGTGGTCCAACTCTATATCTCTATTGAGTAGCATCAAGTTTGAATTGCTTTTTTTTGTATGCCCATTTTTAAAGTAGTGAAAAATTATTTATTGAACTAATCATTGCAAATTATTAGTTAATTGACAATGATTAAATTAACTAGGGTGATGTATTGCAAATAGGTATAATATAGACCTAAGTCACAAGGTACAAATTTGAGTTTAGGTTTGTCAACAATAAAATTTGGATGAAGTTTAGCAAGGGGTAAAATTTGTAAAATAATTTGGCATTAAATTCACCTTTAATAATTCTTTTTAAAATAGAAATATTGAATCCAAAAAAATTTAAAAATAAAAATAACTTTAATTTTGACTTTTAAAACAAAATATAAAAGTACTTGATTTTATTCAAACAGAAAATGTTATATATTTACCATGATTTTTTTAATTATCAAAATTAAAATAAGAGATATGAAATTTAATTCTATCTGAAAAGTAGATGGTCAATAAGTTTATTAACATAATACAAAGTGATAAATCTAAATATATTAATTTTTTTCGATCCAAAAGACAACCCAAGTTGTGAACATCATATTGATATCTTAAAAATTTACATCCAAAAAGGGCAGTCCAGTGACAAGTTATTGTTTTCCATATAGACAGTATATCTTGTAATAAGAAACTTATACAATTTCATATACGTATCCAACTATGAGTATAATATTCTACGTACTGCCATAGATAGTATGGCCCACATATCCATTTTATAGACTTGCATGTATCATTCCATTTACTATTATGGACTTTATGAAAAAATGTCTATACTGATTACAGGGTCCTAAAGATAGAACTTGTCAATAGGACCATTACATTATAAATATTTTCTTGTATAATCTTCATGCCAGAGCTTAGCAACCCCAAAAAAATCAAGGTGAAGCTACAAAAGTATTAAAAAAGAATAAAAAAGGGGGGCACCATACAACTTACTCCTCATAGAATGCCTCTGGACTAGAGACTTCAGCAAAGTCATCTGCCCAAGTTTGAAATTGGGCTTGACATTGATATACTACAACTTCCCTAGCAAGAAAGTTTTATTTGTGAATGATCCTACAAGGGAGACAACTCTTAAATGATAATATAAGGGCCAAGATTATAGATGCATCCAATGGCTAACATTACTTTTGATACATAGAATATCATTAGATAGAGCACTAAAGGGCCACAACTCTAGAATGATGATAAAAGGGCCAAGATTCTAGATGCATCCAAAGACTAACATTACTTTTGATACCTAGAATATCATTAGTTAGAGCACTCTACCACATTAATTTTAGCAAAAAACCATTTCCAATATGCTTGAGATTATTGACTATCTTGTAATAATTAATCCAATCCCTCTCTTGATTTTTGCAGAGAACACTCTTGGAAAGCCCTTAGAATCCAAGATTATGGAATTGGTTTGCAATTTAGATCCTTTTCTATAGGGTGGTCCAAGTAAAGATGCCTACTTTTGGCAATCAGAGTTTACTCTAGCAACTAGAATGCCCCACATCTAAATAATGTTTTTCTATCTGTTCTTGGTGTTACAGTATCCCAACTTCAAGCCATTCCAAATAATCTTGTCATCTCCTTGTCTCAATAAAATAGATCTTTGATTTAAATTACTTAGAATTACATCCTCCTCTTATACTGATACTGAAGGATGAGAGATTTTTTTAGTGCCATCCTAGAAAGAAATCACTATTTACTACTAAGATATAATCCCCAACTCTACCTCCCCACCTCTTGGTCAAGAAATTTTTTATTCGTCTATGACCAAGAAAGTCCAAACTAGGCTGCCCTACCAAAGGCTCCTTCCATGACTTGAATTTTTCCCTTTTGTGAACATCCCAAAATAACTGGGTTGATATCACTGATTGACAGATTTGCATAAAGCTCCATATCCTTGACCCTTTTGGAGCATCTATAAAAAAAAGGATTTATTCACTCTCTTTGCCCATTAGATATTTGAAAGTAGAATCTTTAGCTCATTTTTTTTGGATCCTTCAGCATTCTCCATATTATTTTTGGTCCTAATGCTTTGTTCCAAGCAAATAAATTTCCAATCCTTGATCCTCTCTTTTCTTTTTCTTTGCTAATCTTATCCCAGGTTGTTAATGCTATTGTTTCCTTCTCTTATGCAACTTGCTCAAAAAATCTTCTATCTTGTTGATTGATATTCCATCCCATCCCAATAGGTAGAGCAATACATGAGACGAAGTAAATAGGCATAGCTAACAATATGTCTTTACGTCTTTGATCGTAATTAGTCTACTTGACCAACACAACCATCTCCCTTTCCACAAGGCTGATTTAATCTATGATAGCTACTCAAGGGGATCCCATAACCATTATGTTCTCAATCCTTTTTCCAATGGAAATCTAAAAAATACACAAGGGAGATGTCCTTTTTTATAATTTAAGATTCTCAAAATTTCATTGTGCGAGATATTAAAAAGGAAAACTTTTGATTTATTTATTTATTTAATTTTTGTCTAGATGCCAAAGAGTATTTCTACAAAATAGTATTCATATATTAGGCTTTCCTTCTTTTGGCCATCCCAAAAACCATAGTGTTATCAGAAAATGGTCGATTAGTAATTGGTGGAACCAGACTAGTCACTTTAATTCCTTTTATTCTGCCTACGTGCATCTCTATTTTGATTGTTCTTCCCAAAACTTTTGCTAGGATGATAGATAGATATGTGGATAGAGTAACCACTTGCCTTAATCCTATGGAAACTCTAAAAAAGTGTTCCAGAGATCCATTAATCAAGACCAAAAATCTTGGCATAGATATGCAATTAAATATCTAATTGAGCCACCTTTTTTTGAAGTCAAAAGCCTCCATAGCTTTGATAAGTAAGTGTTAATCTAACATGTCATAGGTATTCCTTTTATCTAGTTTGGTTATCATGCATTCTTTCTTAGTTTTTTGAATGGAATGGACCACTTCTTGTGCAATAATAACTCCATCTAAAATATATATGCCTATCACAAATCTAGTTTTTTCATCTAAGATTATGCCATCTATGACTTTTTAATGCCTCTTAGGCATATCTTTAGAAATCATTTGGTAAATGGTATTGCATAAAGATATTGGCCTATAGAAATCAAATGTGGAAGCCCTCTCTTTTTTTGGAATCAGGGCAATTGATGTATTGTTAATTTCTTCAATGAAAATCCCATCTTTCCATGTTGCTTCAATAGCGTTGGTCATTTTTTCTCCTATTATTTTCCAACACCTTTGGGAGAATACTGTTGGAATCCATTGAGTCTAGGTGATATATTTGGTTTCATCTAAAATAGGGTAGATTTCAACTTTTCATGCCCAATTGCTTCATCTATATCATGTTATTTTTCTCTTTTTAAATTATCTTTGCAATGTTAAGGAGTTTTATTATGCTCCTATCCTCAAGTCTTCTTCATTATTCAAAAGTTTTTGTAAAACTCCAAAGCTGCTCTAACAATCTCCTTGGGTCATCAATAGCATCTCCATTTGAAGATTTTAAAATTGCAATATTATATATGATTCTTCTCTATTGGTACTATTGTGGAAGAATTTTGTATTTCTGTCACTTTCCATAATTTATGTCTCCTTCAAATTCTACCTCCAGAATATCTTTTACTTGGATAAAACACTTTCATATTTCTCCATCTATTTATTTTCTCTTATATACCTGTCTTGATTCATTCTATGCTCAATTACTTTTCGTTCAAGATGTCAAATTCCTCTTCTAATATAGATTTCTCCTCAAAAATATTTTTTGAATTGTTGAAAATTCCAATTTTTGAGTTTTTGTTAAGTGGTTTTAGCTTTACGGTGAAATAGAAAAGCATAGAAGTTAGAACCCATTGGTTTTTCCTCTTTCCAACATTTTTCCACCAAGAGAAGTTTGGGCCTCTATCTCTAGAATGATAGGAAACTGGTCTGATCTATTGATGGCCTTTATGGACCCTTCAAAGGTAATGAGGAAAAATCCTACATCTCCAAGGAAGAAAAAATGTAAGTTTTTTTTTTAAATATTACTAAATCCTAGTTGTCTACTGGTCCAAGTAAAGGTTCCATTAGGAACCAATTTCCGTTGAATGATTTTTATTTAACCACTTCCTAAAATCTTTTTGAGTTTGTGATTGAAACTTGCACCCCACTCTTTTATTAGAGATGACCAAAATGCAATTAAAGTCCCATATCAAGAAAATTGTTGAATTAGAATGAGCACCCCAGATGAAATCTATGGTAGTCCAACCATTCCATTCTATGCATTTGAGAAGTGAAGCCCTCATACCATGAATCTCAAGTAGGGGACATTATATATTGGAGCCAACTGATATTAATACTTAGCTCTTCATGAGAAATACAATACTTAGCTCCTCTTGAGCATTAACATTTAGATAACAACTTAGAAATTCCTACTAGAAGTCACATGGTGGAAGACCTAGAGTCACTGCATAGATTTCCATCTTGGATGTCACTTTGAGTATTTGAACCACAATGAGAATATTAGATTTTGTAGAATATATTTTGATACTGGAAAACTAGAGAAACAATTTTTTAAATTAAAATTTGACAACTTCATTTTCTTCTGGGAATACATTAAAGAATTGGCCAGTAGTATATTTTATGTTGGATTTTTGTGCCTTTTGATTTTATTTTTCCTATTGAACAAATTGAATGTTGTTTAACAAGTTTCAGCTTGCTCATTTACTATTCCACAATTTTGCTCATTGTACTTGGGTAGTAAAGCATTGCTTTTAAAGTTGAATTGTTTCCTAGTGGCTTAGCATCATATAACATCACTCTATTGGTCTTCATATATTTCCACATTTTTTGAGTATGATATGATCTCTTTGTCTTGAATCAGCAAGTTGTTCCCCCTGTTCTCAACTCTTTTACTAATCAAGATAGGAGAGTTTGATATTATGCCTATGAAGCCTTGTATAATATAGAAAAGGTATTCATTGTACTGGGGAGCTTCAGCGAAGTTGGATTTATACGTGATATTCTTAAAAGAATTGTATTTTTATGCTTATGATTTCAATAGTTTGACAATAAAATATATTGAACTTGATGCATATAGGTTGCAAGGGGAGAGTTTATCTTCTTCTTTAACCAAATCTTTGATGCACTATGCAAACTCTCAACTGAATGAGATACTAATGTGCAAAGTGTTGCACATATTTTAGACTCCCTTGTCAAAGTGAGAAACTAAAGGAGTACAATATGAAATATATTTGAACATATCTTTCTTTGGCTTCTTTACATAGCGTATTAGATAATAAAGTTACATTTGAATTTACTCCTATAGGATATTGTTACAAATTGTGACCATAAAGTGAGAAATTGAAGTAGTAGTTGCCCTTATTTTGATTTTAATATGAAATATTTTTGAGCATATCATTTTTTTGGCTTCTTTATATAATTTTTTAGATCTTTAAGTTACATTTGATTTCACTTTTGCAAGACATTGTTATAGAAAGTGACCAGCTCAAGCATACTACTTGTCTCTTTTAAGGTTAATGAATACTTGTAAGGATTAGGCTTCTTTGGTTCTAGTACCAACTAGGAAAGTACTTTTTTCTTTCATTGATATTTTTTGTTACACATATATTTGTTTTGAAAATAAGGGTTATGGCAAAAAGTGGCAGACACCATAACAACACTTGGTGTAGACCCACATGAATCAATACATTCTAGTTTAGATTTTCCTTTAGGTCTAACAAACCTAGGTGCAACATGTTGTGCTAATAGCATAATTCAATTCCTTTACATGAATACACTATTTAGAAATGGTTTCTTTTTTGTTGAGCCTAAACTTTTGCAAGAACAACCAATTTTATGCCAACTTTCACAACTATTTTCACAACTGCATTTGGGCAAGAAGGTTGCAGTAGACTTAGCTACATTTATAAGAACATTGGAACTAGATAATGGAGTCCAATAGGATATTCATAAATTTCTAAGATTACTTCTCTCTTTATTAGAACAATTTCTTAGTCACTTAAAAATTCCTCAAGCAAAAACTATGGTGCATGATTTGTTTCATGCAAGTCTCTCACATGTAACTCAATAAGTTACCTTGGCAAATTGTTTTGGTATACCTTATTGATGGAGTACACTTAATTTAGCATATATTTAAAATTTTTATTAATTTAAGATTCTATTTTTACTTCCAAAAATTATCAATACAAGGGAGATGTACCATAGCTAGTAGCTCTTACCTTTGAGAAAGAATTGTACTGAAGATATACCATGCCTGCAATACACATTCATTGTATATTTAAAATTTTTCTTATTAAGGATTATCAACAGGTGCAATAATGCTCACAACCACATGCCCAACAACCCACACAATTTCATTCACAATTGCAAGCCCAACAATCTTTGCAATAGTATGGTCAACATTTGCAATCTTTATAGCAACATGTTCAACAAACCCCATTTGGCCATGTACTAGCTTTTTTAGAAATGCTTTAGAATAACTGAGAGAGGGGGGGGGGGGGGGGGGGGGGGGATGAATTAGCTATTCAAGGTCCAAATGTCCTAATAAATTTTTTTCACTAAGTATAGTGAGCCCATTAAACTAATCATGTATCCAAGCTATACATTCATCCTAACAAGTTATTGAAAAATCAACATGCAAGAATAAGACATGAAAGATCAACACATAACTTAGTGATTTACATGGAAACCCAATTTGGGAAAAAACCACCAATAACATGCTACTCAATTCTCACTTTTCTGAAGTGATTCCCTATGAAAGGCCTACCATGTTAAAGGCTAGAACACACTACTAAATGTGACCTGGTCAAAGGATTTCAACCACCCTGTTAAAAGTGGGTTTGGTTAAAAGACTTTAGAACATTCACTTGGAATGTCACCCTGTAAAAGGATTTAAAAAATGGTTGTTAAACCAACCTAAGTCCATAGGATTTTACCCTAACTAATACAATTTCTAGAGAGTAACAATAAGGGCTTTTGATCTGATACAACTCACAACACTTGTAGATTTCAGATCTCAATTCAGCTCATAGATTTGCCTAGCTTACAGTCTTTATATCTCTGATAGCTTGTCCTCCTTTCAAGATTCATCTCCTTAAGTCTCCATGCTTGGTGTGATAGTGCAATCTCCTTTATGGCCACTTATCGAAGCAAAGTCTCTATACTCTATTCTTCACTTACGATTCCTTCTCCTTGACACCATAACCAACCACTCAACAACTCTTGATTCTTAACTTGTATCTCCTTAAATAGAAGTCTGGAATACTTTTCCTACTCTTATTTTTGGTTTGAATGGATTAGGTAAGATTCAATGAATCTACCCCTTATCTTGTTTCTTCTAGAAACATCATGTAGAATCCTCCTATATTTTCTCAAAAATGTTTTATCTAAAATTCTATGCCACCAACTCATCGATCATATCTTCCATCTGGTTCATAAACTTTAAGGTAACAAAATTGTTAGCTTAGATCTAGAAAATCTTTGAATTTTCAAATAATGAAGCAGCTCAACACTATTAAATTTCTAATGCTCGGCACATATTGTGTTATCGGCATCAACTATGTTTTACTGATGCTTGACACCTACCATGGATTCACTCGGCATCAACTAAGTTTTTTTGATCCTCAACACCTATTAATCGATGAGCACTTGAACTTGCTCAGCTCCTATTTCACTCAGAACATACTATATTTTGCATTTTCTCGGTGCTTACTGGTAATCTACTTAGCATGAACTAGCTTTCTTGACACCCACTAATTATCTTAGTCAAGCTTTGTAGACAACTTTATTACAACTTATTCTTCTAAGTGTAGCCATCATCTGTATCTTCAAGTATATTATCAATACATCATTTTACCATTGTCTTAACTAATCCTTGCACTTCATTACAAAACCATAGCTCAACCTTCCCCTTAGGTGATTTTGTTACATTTTATTGATTAAATCATCTTCATCAATCAACTAAGTGATAGTACTTGTATCTTATTAGCAATTGTCATTCTAGAAAATAGCATGTTTGACATCAGTGACAAACCAATGATTGAAAACATTCTTTATCAACAATCTCCCTCTTTGCAAACAATTCTCCCTTCTTCAATAATGATATTCTCAATTAGATCTTCAACAATCTCCCTCTATGGCATTGATGGCTAACCAAACTGATCAACTAAGTTATCAAAATGCTAACTAGGTTAAAATAGTAAGTCAAATGACAAAAATAAAACTTTGCAACCAAAATTATTAATTTTATCAACAACTTTGAATTGCTTATGACTCCCTCTTAATTCTGTAAGTAACTCCCTTTTTCAAAGTATTAGAGATATCTCTCTTGCTGATACAAAGTCTTCTTCTTTTTGTTCTCCTCCCTCTCTAATTTATTGTCCTGACTGATTCTTTTGCCTTCTGTTTCTCCCTCTTAACTATTGTTTCCTTTATCCTTTCTTTTCTCTTCCTTTTTGCTATTTCTCCCTCTGCACATTTTCCCTCTCTACATGTCTGATCAATTTTTGCTATTTCTCCCTCTTTGAAAAAAATGCCAAAGACATACTTTTTTTTCATCTTGTCATGCAAGTGTAGCATTTGCAAGAACTCCAATTTCTCCCTCTGTCACCTTGCTTATGACTTATTAGAATTTTAGTACTTTAATTACTTCAAGTAGAACCTAAAGTAAGTATCCTATGCATCAATTTATAACATTTCATAAATCAACTCATTTGATGTAGGGAAATCTTGCTATTACTCAAGATAGGGGTATCAACCCTAACTTACATCTAAGATACTCAAATGTATCTTTAGGTAATGTTTTTTTGAAGATGTTAGCAATTTGTTCCTTAGAGTTGATATATTCCATCTTCACTTGTTTGTCTTCCACCAATTCTCTTACATTGTGATATTTAATTGCAATGTGCTTTGTTTTGGCATGAATCAAAGGATTCTTTGATATGTCAATGACACTTGTGTTATCACAATAGAGCATTATAGGTTTTGTCATATCTTCCTTCATACCTTGCAATAGGTGCTTGATCCATACAATATTGGTACAATTGATAGCAACAACCACATACTTAGCTTCAGCTATGGACTGTGAGGTACAACTTTTCTTTTTGCTAGTCCAAGTGACTAATCTTTTGCCTAAGAAAAGTGCTCCTCCACTACTGCTTTTTCTATCATCTATCTTACCTCCCCAATCTGCATCAGTGTAGGCTTTCAACTCAAACTTTTTATTCCTCTTGTAGTATAATCCAAAGTCATCTATTCCTTTTACTGACATAAGATGATTTTCTCTTGGGTTTGCAAAAAATCTTGCCACTACCCCAATAGATAATGCAATTTTTGGTCTACTATGCACAACATATTGTAACTTTCCAATTATCGATCTATACATTGTTTGATTTACTTCAGTTGATTCATCATTCTTAGATAACTTATGTCCTATTACCATTGGTGTACTAACTAGTTTTGAATCCTCTAATCAAAATGTTTTGAGTATCTCCTTGATATATTGTGATTGGGTCACAAATATGCCATGTTTCAGTTGATGTATTCGTAATCCATCAAAGAATTTGATTTCCCCAAATATTGACATCTCAAACTCATGTTTCATCTTATCAAAAAAATCTTTGCATAGGGCATCTTTTCCTAAAAATATAATATCATCAACAAATATTTTAGATATCAAAATGTCTTTACCTTTTTCTACCTTGATATATAGGTTGCTATTGTCATCTATTCTCTCAAATCCTATCTTCACAAGATATTTGTGAAGTCTCTCATAAGATTCTCTAGGTGCTTGTTTCAAACCATAGAGAGCTTTATATAGTTTACAAACCATATCTTTGTTGTTTTCATCAACAAATCCCTCTGACTGTTCTATATAGACTTCCTCTTCTAGTATACCATTCAGAAAATCAGACTTTACATCCATTTGATAGACTTAAAAACCTTTGTAAGCATCATATGCAAGTAAAGTTCTTACTCCTTCCATCCTTGCAACAAGGGAAAATTTTTCCCCATAGTCAATTCCTTCCTCTTGTGAACAACCTTTAAAAATTAGTCTAGCCTTATTTCTTGTGATCTCACCATTCTCATCTAGCTTATTCCTAAATACCCACTTGGTACCAATCACATTTTTGTCAGTTAGTCCTGGAGCTAAAGTCTAGGTTTTGTTCTTCTCTATCTGATCAATCTTTTCTTCCATAACTTTACACCAATTATCATCCTGAAGTGCATCTTTCACTATTTTGGGTTCAATATTTCTCAGCACACATGATTCATTTCTTATTCTATTCCTTGTCATTGGTCTAGCTTCCTTCTCACCATCTCTTCTCACATACTTAGATAGCCTTGGTTCTATCCTTGTTTCCATGTTCCATCTTCTAGTTTCAAAGTCACTATGCACATCTCTTTTAGGTATATCATCATCTCTTTCATGTGTATTGATTTCAGAATCAGAATGTACATTATCTTCATTCTACAACCTAGCTTCTAAATATAGCTCAACATTCACTAGTTGTGACTCAGTTGATATTGAGACTTGTTACCAATTCCCAACTTGATTGGTAGCTTTTTCTTCAGTAGGAATTCCTTCGTAGAAGTACATATAGGATCTATAATCTTCTAATTTCTTGATGGTTAACTCATCTTGAACTTTTGCATGCTCATCATAATTTTGTTAGTGTTAGTATTTGTAAGAATTTGTTATAGCACTTGTAAGAATTTTCCTAAGGAAAAAATTCATGCAGGAAATAAGAACTCAAACACAAGCACAACTATAGACCAAAAATGGATATGATCAATTAATCAGAGTATGTCCTAATACATTGCTCTATTCAGTATGTGATGATGTGCACACACACTAGGAGTGCCTATATATAAAGGCCTCTCAAGAAGCACCTAGAATGTCTCTAGAAATAACTAAGCATTGCCAACTAAGCACACACCTTATCCAAAATTCTAGATGAGTGGATAAGATTAAGAAGGTTGTAGACACCATGTTCTTAATTAGTGTACTAACTCCTATGTTGTAGACACCATGTGCATAAAAGAAGTGCTGACTCCTATGTTGTCAACATGAAAATTCACAAGAGTACACATACTCCTAGGTGGCTAATAAATAAATAATAAAAATATGCATTAACCTTGGTAAACTTAAGTAAGTGTAAATAGTAAATAATTATTTACATAAACACCCCTCCTTAAGTGCAACTTAGGGAAATGCCCTTAAGATTACAAAAAATAGGATGAAATGCAAGATGGGTCCTAGCTACTAGGCCATGTTAGGTACCCATGTACATAATGATATGAAAATCTCTCATAAAGTGGAGAAAGAGCGAAAACCTCATGGGAAAAACCCTCCCCCAAAAAGAGAGATAAAAGGGATACATGGATGGATGGAGTAATCAAGACCCCTCCATTATGACATACATCAAGTATATACAAGAGAAAAATGGAGAACGCCAAAACCCCCTAAGAGGAAAAGTCTGCCCCAAAAAAGAGAAGAAGAGGATGAGGTAGTCCGCCCCCCCTAAAAGTAGTGTGTCGATCAGTGAGAAATGCTCCAATGTAGAAGCTAATCCATGACCTTTGAATGATGTTCCTCCCCTTTGAAAGAAACAAAGGCAAGGGTATAAAGGAGATGCATCCCCTATATGGACAAAGAATCTCAATGATGACTGGTGTCACTAAAACTTGTCCAAAAGTCCCTGTGTCGATACTGATGATGGCTTCCTCCAAAACTACTAAAGAGAAGTGAAAATTGAACAAGGAGTGTGGTAGAACCTATCTCAGGAAACCAATTACCTTCTCAAATATGAAAGAGACCTCCTACAGATGCTATAGATAAGCATCCACAATCACACTAACCTGGAAAGATTGATCATGCAGAGAATGTTCAATAATTGTAGAAGAATCAACCTTAGCAAAGAGAAGTGAGAGATCATTAAAGAAGTCTTCCATATCTATTGTGTGTGACTCTATGAATAGAGTTGAAATGTCTAGTAAGAAGTCATCACCTTTAACTAGAAGACCATGTGTACTTTGAAGTGCTAAAGTACATGAATCTATCACTGTGACAAAAGAAGAAGTATCCACCTCAAAAAGAAGATGAATGTCATCAAGAATGTCTCCCACATCTTCAATGTGAGACTCCATGAATAGGCCTACAAGGGCAGGAAGGAAGTCTTCACATGAAGGTAGTGTAGAAAGACATAAGGTATCTTGCTACACTGAATTCGAAGCATTTGTGGCTGGAATAGGATCAGTAGGAGCAATAGGAGTTGGAGGTTTGATCTCATCTGGAGTTGAAAAAACCATAGCTGGAGTGACTGGATGTAGAATGTCCTTTAGAGATGGAGGAACACATGGATCTCCATATGCTTCCCAAATAGACAAAAAAATATCATAAGGAAAATGTGCCAATCTAAGAGGAGAAAAATATTCCTTACTCATACTTTTAGATAGAAAGTGATGAAGGTTGACAATATATGTCCAATTAAAATGTGGTGGAAATGTATAGAGATAAAGAAGCAATTTTAGATGTTTTCTTAGATGATCAACTATCAAAGTACTCCATTTGTGATAGTTCCTTGTTGTCAACTATGGTCTAATACCAGGCTGACAAATCTGACAAGACTCCATGAGATCAATCAATGAACCCCCAAAGAATCAAAGAATCCTCCCGTAATGTATGATTTAGGCACATGGTAGCCACTTGCCAATTTAGGGCCTATTTTTGAAATTAGTATTTTTGTCTACAAAACCTATAATATGATTGTAGATCTAGAAAGTAGACAAAAAAATGCACTTTCAAAAAAAATGAAATCTAAATTGGAGTCCACATGAGCCCATACTTAGCATTTTAAGTGGCAAAAATTGAGATTTTGGAGTTGCAGAAAAATCAAGAATAGAGATCTCAAACCGCATGGACCAATGTGTAGATCATGAAATTCTACCTCAAAACAAAAAAAATTGCTCTCAAAAAGGAGTCCGTATGAGGGAGATATCATTGTTTGAAAATCATTGCTGGTGTTATTTTTTCTCGAATCGCTACTGCGCCTCCAAAAATTAAATGGCTCTAGATTTTTCCTTAGATGTCTAATTTGGGTGAAACAAAATCTAATCTAGGGTTTTTTGGACCTTCTAAATATGATGCAAATATCTAATTTGCACTAGCAAGCTTCAATCTTCACCAAAATTGCAAATTGGTCCTTTGGGTGCCAGTTTGCAAAAAAAATTGCTCACTTTTGACTATGCCTAAGGTAGGCAAAATTATAGTCAAATTTTTATCAAATAAGCATTTTGGATGCAATGGTGAGCTCAAATCTTCTTCTAGATGCTCCTAATTTCTACAACACTTCAAACTTAGGCTGAGGTGCTGAAGCAACAATGGTTTCGAATGACTATGTGATGAGAAAATCTCTATAGCTCTGATACCATGTAAGAATTTAGTATAACACTGATACCATGTAAGAATTTGGTATATCTCTAATACCAGGTAAAAATTTTCCTAAGGGAAAAATTCATGCAGGAAATAAGAACTCAAACACAAGCACAACTGTAGACCAAAAATAGATATGATCAATTAATCAGAGTATGTCCTAATACATTGCTCTATTTAGTATGTGATGATGTGTAAACACACTAGGAGTGCCTATATATAAAGGCCTCTCAAGAAGCACCTAGAATGTCTCTAGAAATAACTAGGAGATAAGATAAGCATTGCCAACTAAGCACACACCTTATCCAACATTCTAGATGAGTGGATAAGATTAAGAAGGTTGTAGACACCATGTGCTTAATTAGTGTACTAACTCCTATGTTGTAGACACCATGTGCATAAAAGAAGTGCTAACTCCTATGTTGTCAACATGAAAATCCACAAGAGTACACATACTCCTAGGTGGCTAATAAATAAATAATAAAAATATGCATTAACCTTGGTAAACTTAAGTAAGTGTAAATAGTAAATACTTATTTAGACCAAACCCTTATATGTTTTGCTTCTAGTGGAGTATCCAAAGAATATGCCTTCATCACTCTTTGCATCAAACTTGCCATTTCTAGAATCTTTAAGAATATAAAATCTACAACCAAACACTTTGAAATATTTTACATTGAGTGAGTGACCATACCATAACTCAAAAGGTGTTACATTTGTACTTTCCTTAACTTGTACTTGATTTAGGGTGTAGATAGTTGTACTTACAGCTTCTCTCCAGTACTTTAAAGCAACATTCTTCTCCATTATTAATGTTTTGGTATAGTCTATTACTAATCTATTCCTTCTTTCTGCAATGTCATTCTATGGGGGAGTTCTAGGTGCTGATGTTTGTCTTTTAATTCCTTTGTCATTGCAAAATGTCTCAAATTCTTTTGATGTGAACTCTCCTCCTCCATCTGATCTTAGGCACTTCAAACTCTTCCCTATTTCCTTCTCAACCTTGGCCAAGTACCACTTAAACATTTGAAATGCATCAATTTTTTTTTAAGAACATGATAGTCATCATCCTAGAGTAGTCATCAACAAATAACATTATATATCTATCTCCTTTTTAGCTTTGAACTTCTATTGGGCCACATAAATTAGTATGAACTAACTTTAATACTTCTTTGAAAGTGTAGGTTTTTCTTTTAAAACTTGACTTAGTCATCTTTCCTAGCTGACACTACTTGCACATTGTATTTTTGGGCTTCTTTAGTTTAGGGAAGCCTTTGACTTTCTTTATTTTGTTGATGCTAATCAAATGATCGAAGTTGACATGACATAGCCTTTTGTGCCATAGCCACACATCATCAAATCTTACAATAAGACATGTTTCATCTTCCATATCTAGGTAAAACAGATTACTCCTAGTTTGGTTTCCTTTTCCTATCAAATTTCCATCAATATTATAGATTTTGGTAGTTTTGTTTCCAAATTCTTCTTTGCATCCTATATTGCCTAACTATGACACACTCAGTAGATTATAGTTCAATCCTTCGACATAATATGCATTATCACATGAAATTTTTTCTATAAGCTTAATGGAACCTTTTCCTTTGATTAGACATGGAGCATCATTTCCAAATCTAACACTATTTCCATCATTCTTAGTAAAGGTAACAAACTTACTTTTGTCTCCTATCATGTGATGTGAGCACCTACTATCTATGATCCACTTGTCATTCTTGTTTACATAGGTTACCATTGTTGTTACCTCATATTCATCTGACTCATCCTTCATGGCTACATAGATTACCTCATCAACATTTTCATTAGAATCCTCTTCATCAACAATGTAGCACTTTTTCCCTTTGTCTTTGTAATCTCTGCTATCATCTTCTCTTCTGTTCTTGTGCTTGTTGCCTTCTCTATAGTTCTTATTTTTTGTACACCTTGTAGCAATATGTCCTACTTTATTGCAATAGGAAACTTACCTTTGAATTTATCTTTGCCTCTATGAAATCTTCTGGTCAGTAGTGCTTGCAATTGTTCCACATCTTCTTCATCTATGCTAGTGTCACTAGACACATATTTTACCTTTCTCTTCTTGTTATTTGGTTTTACTTCCTTAGTGTCTTTCAACAACAACTTGGCTTTGAAAGAAGATTCAAGATTCTCAGGTCTATAGTTATCAAAGTTAGATAACTCAAATGTTGTAAGTCTTCCCACTATACCTTTAAGATTTAGTTTGTTTCCTGGTACACATCTTAACTCATGGATGGTTGATACTCTAATAGCATAGATGGGGAGCAAGGTTCTTAAGAATTTTCTATTGACAGTTTCATCATCTAGATGACTACCCAAACTTCTTATTGCACTTACTACTTCCTTTATTCTAGAAGCATATTGATCAATGTTTTCACCTTCCTCCATTCTCATGTCATCAAAATTTCCTCTAAGGCTTTCTCTTTTTTCTCTTTGAACATCTTGATCTCTTCCATAAATATAAGTCAAGGCTTTCCACATCTTAAATGCAAAGTCACATCCCTTGATATCATTAAATTCAACATAGTTGAGGGCAGAGGCAATCTCTAGCATTGCATGATTGTGCTCCTTCTTTTTCTTCATATCTTCTACAATGGGGATAGTTGGATCAACATGTTCCACTTCAATTGAGGTTTGTGCATGATCACTTATTGATCCAAGTTGCATTAAAATTTTCCATGCAGTAAAGTTATCTCTGTTGAGCTTAGGAACTTCTTGCTTGGACATCTTGATATTCCTACTTCTAGTACCTTTAAACCAAATCAGTAGATGGTTTTGATATCGATTATTAGAAATTCTTTACAATGACTAAGAGGTGGGGGGGGTTGGGGTGAATCAGTTATTTAAGGTCCAAATGTCCTAATAATTTTTTTCACTAAGTATAGTGAGCCCATTAAACTAATCATGTATCTAAGCTATACATTCATCCTAACAAGTTAATGAAAAATCAACATGCAAGAATAAGACATGAAAGATCAACACATAACATAGTGATTTATATGGAAACCCAATTTGGAAAAAATCAATAGTAATATGCTACTCGATTCTGACTCTTTTGAAGTGATTCCCTATGAAAGGCCTAACATGTTAAAGGCTACAACACACTATTAAATGTGATTTGGTCAAAGGATTTCAACCACCCTGTCAAAAGTGGGCCTAATTAAAGGACTTTAGAAAATTCACTTGGAATGTCACCTTGTTAAAGGATTTACAAAATGGTTGTTAAACCAACCTAAGTCCATAGGATTTTACGTTAACTAATACAATTGCTAAAGAGTAACAATAAGAGCTTTTGATCTGATACAACTCACAACATAACTTGTAGATTTTAGATCTCAATTTAGCTCACAAATTTGCTTGGCTTATAGTCTCTATAGCTCTAATAGGTTGTCCTCCTTTCAAGCTTCATCTCCTTGAGTCTCCGTGCTCATTGTACCCGTGCAATCTTCTTTATGACCACTTATTAAAGTAGAGTCTTTGTACTCTATTCTTCCCTTTTGATGCCTTCTCCTTGACACCACAACCAACCACTCAACAACTCTTGCTTCTTGACCTGTAACTCCTTAAATAAAAGTCTATAATACTTTTCCTTCTCTAATATTCTTGCCCTTATTTTTGGTTCAAATGGATTAGGTAAGATTCAATGAACCTACCCCTTATCTTGTTTCATCTAGAAACATCATGTAGAATCCTCCTATATTCACTCAAAAATAGTTTACCTAAAATTCTATGAAATCAGCTCATTGATCTTATCTTTTGTCTGGTTCACAAACTTCAAGGTAACAAACTTATTGGCTTAGATTTGGTGAATCTTTGACTTTCTAAATAATGCAGTAGCTTGACACTATTGACTATCTGTTTCTTAGCACATACTATGTTACTCGACATCAACTATGTTTTACTGATGCTCGGCACCTACTGTGGATTCACTCAACATCAACTAAGTTTTTTTGATGCTTGGCACCTATTACTTGCTTGACACTTGAACTTGGTTGGCTCCTTTTGTTTCACATGACACACACTAGATTTTGCATTTGCTCAACACTTACTAATAATCTACTCAGTATGAACTAGCTTGCTCTACAAATAGCTTTGTTACAAATTACTAATAATCCATCATTTTACTAGTATCTTAACTGATCCTTGCACTTCATTACAAAACCATAACTCAACCTTTCCCTTAGGCACTTTTGTTACATCTTATTGATTAAATCCTCTTCATCAATCAACTAAGTGATAGTACATGGATCTTATATACAATTATCATTCCAAAAAAAGTAGGTTTGACATCATTGACAAAACAATGTTTGCAAACATTCTTTATCAACAATATCTCTCTTTACAAACAATTCTCACTTCTTCAATAATGATATTTTCAATCAGATCTTCAACAAGCTTCATAAAAACTATCTACATATAGGCAGTTGTGTGTTTCTCAATATCTAATCTAGCCAAATGTTGTTTCCTCTCTTCAATAGATTCCTCCTAACATTTCGTTATCTAACATACATCCCCAAGCTCAACAACTATCACAATAGCAACTAGTGTAGCAACTATCACAATAGTAGCTAATGCAACAACTATCACAACAATAGCCCTCTAGTTAGCTATTACAATAGTAGGTGCTTATTGTGCAGAACAATATTCAACCCCAAAAAAATCTTTTGCTTCAATAGTAGATCTAGTCCCCTTTGGTACTAGCACCTTTAGCACAGGCCTCAACTCAATCCAAGTAGCAACCATTTTTGATGCACCCTCAACAAAAGAAATTATAGGATACACATCGTTAATAAATGTAATGACTCAAACTAGTTGAGTGAATGTGAAATATATTAAGAATACTTATTCATGATTTTCATTTTTTAGGGTTATTCTCCGGTGGCTCCAACACAATAAGCTAGACTACAACAAGTCAATAATGCATCTATGACTTAGTTGTTGATTTATTTAGGAGTGTTAATGTGGTATAATATTAACATTTTTATATGTTGTTGATAAAGCCATGGACATTCTCAACACAGCCGCATGGAATTGCGACAACTAGCTCCACTAGCACACTTTTTGTGTTTGCTAAAACCAAGACTACTGCAGTTGTCACACCAATTGGTGCCCCTAGTTCTACAACACTGACTTGTTTCTAGATAGGAAATACTACAAGTATTATAATAATAGTGTGATAGGCAAAAGAAAGGTTTTAAGAAACAATCTTTTATTTAATCTTGTTAGCTTCACTTCAAACTTTGTGATTAATGTTAGACATTTAGATTATGCAACTTGCTCAGTAGAGGCCACTCTTTCAAGTTAAAATTCTATCATTAGAAAAAGAATATGATACAATTTCTTATGGTTTCCAATTTATGTTATCTTGCAACTAGTAGTCATGCTGAAAAAATTTGAGCAACAAAAGAAACTACAACATCCTCGGCCATAACTACAAAAACCTCATCAACAAAAAAAGCCTCAAATGCTACAACCCCAACAACAACAATAGCCTCAAATGCAAAAGTCCAATGTACAACAAAAACCACAAATTCAATAGACCCAATAAAACATTAGCCTTGACTACAACAACCTCAATAACTTGTTTAGCCTTAATTATCAACTATTTGTTTCCTTTTATATGATGTTCCATGTGGACCATAGTAGTAAAATATAACAATAATTTGGTACTTGAAAATTTTTGATATGAATTTTTACTCGGACCTTTGTGTTAACCAAAAAAATAGAGCAACTAGGTTTTTAGTAATGTATAAAACCCCTTTAGCCTCTCTGACATAGAATCTTACAAGTTGTCACCTCCAAAGAATGTGTGTAGAATTAATTGTCCAATTTTTAAAGATAATTTATTTTAACAATAGAAATATAATTCATGCCTATGGAACACTTCGTATGCTTATTTCTGCTCATGTATATGGCTTCAAAGAAAATTTTGAATTTTTCTATACAGGTAATTATTATTTTACTATTCTTGATAAACTTTCACTTACTTCCTTTTGGCTATTATTACCCCCAAAAATAAACTCTTTTGTGCCTTATCTATGTACAATGTCATGTGGGCTTAGTAGTCACCATTTTGTTTTGAAATGAAAAATACTTTATAACCAATTTTTTTCATCAATTTTTTCCTTAAAAAAAAGCATTTATTTTGTTTAACTAAATGATCAAAGGGTGGATGCAAAACCTACAGCTACAACTATATGTTTGATGCATGACCTTGGTGATGTTACATAAAAATTTAAGGCAATACTTAAAATTATAAGTGGAAGAGCAATGCTTGTACTTGAGTGCAAGCACTTGACTATGCAGATATTGTAAGCTAAATGACCTAAGAAAGGCACATATTCTAATGTAATTCTTGCATTACTTGATATAATGAAAGATAGGATTGAAAAAAACTTCAAGTCATCTATCTTTGGAACTCCTAATGCTATACATAACCTATTATACCTAAATATAATACTAAATATGCTACAAAATGTACTCATACAATGCCATACAAATTGTATGATTATTCTTCAAAGGGTATTATCTCAATGGAAGAACACTTGCTTTTAAAGTAGGAGGATGGTGGTTCAATTCCATCATGCCCTATTATAACTAAATATACTACTAAATATGCTACTAAATATACTAATTATGTGAGTAAACAGATCACTACATATAAAACTAAATATATGACTAAATCAACTTTCAAATTTATAAATATGTTATTAAATATACTATTAATTATATGACTAAATGTGTGACTAAATAAATGATAAAAATTAATGATGTAAATAAGTCAAGTGACTAATAGTAGTTAATACCTAGTCATTTATAACACTACTAAATATACTACTAAGCGAATTTAGTCACTGATTTTGATCCGTGACTAAGATATACTACTAAAAATCAGTCACATGACTAATAGTAGCTAATATCCAGTCATTTATAACACTACTAAGACATTCTAGTCACAGACCAAAAGCAGTGACCAAAATTTCTTAGTAGTGTATTTAGTAGTGTTATACATGACTATATATTAGCTACTATTAGTCACTTGACTGATTTTTAGTAGCATATCTTAGTCACGGATCAAAATTAGTGACTAAAATCACTTAGTAGTATATTTAGTATATTAGTCACTTGACTGATTTTAGTTACATATATACAAATTTTAGTGGTTTTTTTAGTCACATGTTGTTTTTGTACTAGTGTCTATGACAAATTGTCAACCAAAAGAACTTGAATTTGGGTGTCACCTTGAGAGTCCACAACTTTGACAAATAAAAATTACTTAAAGAAATTGGAAGAGAGAAGAGAAAATCCCAACATGATTGAATACTCCAAAAAAATATTTCTATCTAATTTTTCATCCATCTTGTCAATTTTGTATAATCCTCTAGAGCTAATAAGATAGAGAAATTACAAAGGACTATCCTGAAGGTTAGCCTCGAACTAGATGATGTCAACCTTCCACATTGGAGAGGAGAAGGATGAGTCCCTATAGTCACAAACTAGAGAACAAATATGATCAGTTACATAAGATTCCAAAGAAAGAAAATGGGAAAATTTTTAAGAGGGGGTTGAGAGATCAAAGGGTCCTTTTTAGATTTAACTGTGTATCTATTCCCAATAAGCTATAAATTACCAAGGTAAAAGACAAGGAGTGATTTTTGTGAGATTATTTAAATATTGGGTCTAATAGGAACGTGTTAATCTAAAATTGTAGCTTTTTCCATTTTGCTTATACTTAGCTCTCATTTTATTTATACTTAGCTCTCATATTATTAAGAATTTCCCCAAATTATCTAGTGACATCCTCTTTTATTAGTCAAAACAAAAAATATTACCATGACACTACCAACAGAAACATTACATGAAACCAACACATTATTTTAGACCCTTGAATTTTTAATAAAATTACTTTAGCAATAGTGGTGACTAAAAAATAGAAAATATAAATCTTGGGTGGAAATTAGAAACAACAATTATTTATCTGGAATGATATGAAAAGGAATAGGATAATTCTAGTAAATTTTGGTTTTTAAATCACAAATCTTGGACTAGAATTAAAGAGTCATGTTAGATACTAGTTTTGTTGGTTTACCACCCCACTAATGAGAAATATTAACCTAACAAAAGTTTTCAAGCAAACTTGAATTTTTTCTATAAAAATATCTAATAATACAATTATCCTTCATGGATGAGATGAAAATTATATGCATGATACTATCAAAGCCATAAAACCTTAGGCTAGAATTAGATATATATCTAAATTGGTTACTCTTACCTTAGTTTACCTCATATTTTATTTGACTATGGTCTTTCTTGTAATGCCCCACCTAGAGATCCTCATAACGCAAGGATAAAACATGCACTAAATGATTTTTTCTTAATATAAGTTACTAAGAACAACATAAAGTAACCAAGTGCAAGAGTGAAACATCTATAAAAGATAATAAGAATAGGGAACATGACAAGACTCACATGTTCACCTAAGCCAATGGAAGTCTTACAACTAATTTAAAAGATCTCCAAGCTCCAAACTATAACTCACAAACCAAGATCATAGAAACCATGAAAATTTACCAAGTGGATATTCTCTTTCAAACCCATAGTAAAAGATCCTAGCATGGCTAGATATACATGTCCATATCCACTAATCATATCAAACTCAAGAATCAGTAGCAGAGACCAACAATGGTCATGAAAAAGACTAGGGCTCAATGTTACAATTACTCATCTACTAGACACCATGCCAAAAGGTAAATGATGACTCTTGAAATTTTGCTATGTTTAAAATCCTAAAGCCATGAAATTTTCCTAAGTCTAAATTTCTGAAGCCTTGAAATTTCCTATAATCTTTATCTTAACTCAAAGAGGTCTAGAACCTATCTCAAATGAATCAATGCATATATTAAAATATATCTTAAGTATACTTAAATGATATATTTTAAACCCCATAGAAACTATGTTTTTAACTAGAAAGGAGTGCAACCCAAAAGGGTGTCCAAAACCATTCTCCAAGATTACCTCCACCAAGCGCAAATGCCCGCTATTTCTCAAGTGAGGAGGCATTTCCCTCCAATATCATGTGAGTCTTTGCACTACTATGTGTGAGAGAATACATTACCAAATGC
The DNA here is from genome assembly GCA_028749045.1 of Cupressus sempervirens. Lineage (NCBI taxonomy): Eukaryota > Viridiplantae > Streptophyta > Pinopsida > Cupressales > Cupressaceae > Cupressus > Cupressus sempervirens. Next base: position 581,255,178 of record CM053793.1, read on the forward strand.
AAGAGAGTGGTTTAGTATGCATAATAAAGTGCATAGAAGCTTGTGATGAAGTACACACTCCATGTGAGGAAGTGCACACTACATGCAAGGAAGTACACACTTTGTGCAAGAATCTATTTATCTAAGCAAGGGAGTACATGTTTGCATGAGGGAGAATATGATCAGATGAGGAAGTACATCTTCACATGAGAAATTATCCTTCCCATGTGAGAAAACAATAGACAACATGACTAAAAAGTATAGGGAAAATTATAAATCCTTTCGAGCGTAGTTAGAATCCTTTAGAGGGCCTGCTCTCGAACAACCTGAGAAGAACGACCCAAGTGGGGACAAGAAAATTACCTGGCTCTTCCAACCCACTATAAACTCAAGGCTACCAAGGACACAAAACTTTGGTAGATGTAGTGTTTGTCTTCACCTAGTGTGATCGCTTATGTGATTTCAACCATAGGGAGATCACTAGGCAAGAATGCTTAAGGTACTCTTGTGATCGTGAAATCGGTTACTCATCACAAGGTGAAGTGTTCCATAATTTGGAGCAAGAGGAACACTATGAACGAAAGCCCTATCTAAACACCCTAAGTAACTATCTTTTTTAGCCACTCAACTTCTTGGTGCAAGGATCAATCCTAGTGGACTACCCGGATCACCCCAAGATTTTACACTCACCATATGTGTTCCCTTGGTTGTGCTTATGGCATTTCCATGACAAAGCCAATATCTCTTGTGGGAAACCACTTGGTGTGAGGCAAAGGAGCATCAAGCGTGGGCCAAGTTGTTGAGTAATGAACCATGTCCTTTAGGTAGATATTGCTTGATGTGTTCTCAAATGTGGTATACTTGTGAAAATATTTTGAACATACACATGATGATAATTCTAGGGCTTTCTTTTCAGACCTCAAATGTGCTTGTATCATGCAAGGTTACTTTGTCCCTTGCTTGATTGTTTGAAGACTACTCCATGTGTCACTATCTTGCTTGGAAAGAAATTTCTTTTGAACATCAAATTTTCTATGCTATCAATTATTGCCAAACTTTGTCAACCAAGTCAAAATGTCAAGTGCAAAAATTTTCTTGTGTTACTTACTAAGGGGGATTTCATCATTTGGCTATGATTTGTTATTTCTCTAGTGCTTAAACATGCTTAAAGTGGCTCTTTGGTCTTAGTGCTCTTGGTCTTTTGGTCTTCATGGTCTATGCATTCTTGCTAGTTATCCTTTTGCTAAAATGGTTACCTTGATTTCTTGACTACACTCTTGGGTTGGGAAAGTTGTTCACTTGTCACCTTGCTTGCTCTATCTATTTGTCTATTTGGGCATCTTGCCTAGCTATTGACTTGAGTCATTCATGTTATAAGTTTCTTGGACATATTGTTTGACAAGTAAATTTAATCTCTCTCTACTATCTTGGCAAGTGAACACTCTACCTCCTATAGTTTCAACATCAGGTTATCTTCTAGGCTCTTTAATGCTTGGATTTGCATCTAAAACTATGGGATCTAAATCTTGTGCTACCAAACTTCAACCTAATGTAGATGATCATGATATCCTCCATGTTACTAAAGAGTTTCAAGATCTATATGCACAATACAAAGAACTAGAAGAGACAAATGATCTTTCTTACCTTCATCTCTCTAAGCGCATGATAGAAATGAAGTCTAAACTTGAGAAAAAGTTAGAGGAGAAGATTGCATCATTACATGAATCTTCTTTAAGATCTTTACATGCATGTGAGTCACCTTCTTTGATGTCATCCTCTTCTTCTAGGTCTACATGCTCTACTTCAAGCCATCAAATGTCTTCATCTTCTAGATCTAAACACCTCTTTAGAGGACAAGCAAGTGATACCTACTTTGAGCCTATTCCAAAATTTCATGATGGACCTATCTTTGACCAAGATAATGATGAAGAAATGAATGCATGCTATTCACTTGAGAAACAACAAGAAGATCCTAGACATATTTTTGAGAGGACTTTTACTCCCTTGGAACATTCTTATGATGACATTTTGCAAACACTTCTTGAAACTAAGCTCATCATGTTGCCTAAGTCTAGCTCCTATGGAAATCCTTTCTTGGATGCTTATTGTGCTTATCATCAATCTAATAACCATGCTACTTCTTATTGTATAGAGCTGAAACATAAAATCCAAGATCTCATTAATGATGAGATTGTTGATCTTGGAACCTCTAGTGACTCATGTGCTGAGGATACTTCTCTTGAGAAAGATTACATTGATGAACCTATGTATAGTAGTGGCTCCATTACATCTTCCACTTCTTCCAACACTCGTGCATCTTCCAACATTTCAAAGCTTTCCAGGATGCCTCCATCAAATAAAGAACCTAATGCTTTCCACATAGACTACATGTATCCTCAAGGGATACCTCTAAAAGAAACTCAAGCTAACCTTCACTTGCCTGCAAACCATTTCCATGCTACTAATCCTAAACATCCTCAACATTCATGCACTACTATGCCTAATCCAAACACTACTCAATTCACTCTTCCTTCTCCCTTGTCCTTAGAAGTGGCTCCATGTCAAGAGGACTCTCAAAAAGACAAATCTATAAATGTCAAGAAAGATCAAGATCAAGCACCCTTTCATCTCTTTCAATATTTTCCCCCTCCATATCCTATATCTTGTCCACCTCCCAAGTATGATGAAGATAGCACTTCCATTATCTCCCTTGAGCTTACTAAAAATTATGAGAAAAGTTCTCTTCATATGCTATCCAAGGCTACTTTTCAAGATCAAAGCATCCCATCATGTTCTACTTCTCCACATCCACTTCAAAATTGTGCTCAAGCTTCAAGTGCTTCTATTAAAAATGTTGTTCCTATCAAAGGTACTTATGAGTCTATTGATGGCTTTGACCATGTTTCTCATTCTAAAGATGTTGATATCCCTTCCCACTATCCCTTTGCATCTTCTAAATCTATCCTTGGTCCTTATCCATCTAACCTAAAGCATTCAAACCGTCCATCCATATTGGGGCCTTATGTTCCTCCATCTCCTACATTCACTCCTAGCTCATTCCCTAGCTCTCCTATAACACCTCAAGATTAACAAAGACACTCATCCTTGATGACTTTTCACCCATATATACATCTAAACCAGTCATATCATCCTTACTCATCCACAAATCCCAAGTCCTTTGGAAGTGAGAATAAACATAAGAATCCATTGAAAAAGAAAGATCACTATGTCCCATCTAATCGACATGTGAATGCTAAGAAGGATAAAGCACAAAAGAGACTACAAAGGTCCACTATTAAAAAAGCTAAATCAAAGAAAATATGGGTTCCTAAACCCATTATTGAAGAAATGTGTTTTGAAGTATCCAAAGGAAAATCTAAAGCTATATGGATTCCCAAGTCTCTTTTAGAAGACTTGAATAATTAAAATACTTCAAAGTTGACATTCAAGCTTCGAAAGGCTTCCATTCCATCTTCTTCCAAAAATTTTCCTAAAAATATTCTAAAGCCTTTCACTCCACTTTTTTCCAAATCTTTTCTACCACCTCATACATCTAAATCTCAAGCTATTTCATCCATGATTCCTCCATTGTTCCAATACCCTTCAAGGTGTGTGTCAATGTTGATCTTGTCCAATATTTTAGCTACCCACATGAAATTCTCTAAAGCTTACACCTCCTTTCTATACATGAACTCTTATCCTCCATATATTCTTCCTACTACCATTTCCCTTTCATCACCCTATCAACATCTTTGAGCATACGTTTCTATGGTCTTGGCTTGTCATGGCTTATCTTTCCTATATGAGCACTATCTAAATTCAAAAAGCTTGAGCTCTTTCTAAAAATTCAAAAAAAAAAAAATTATAAAAAAATGAAAAAAATTGAAAATATGCCTTGGTGAAAACCACTTCTTGTGGCACCTTGGTAGCAAAAGTAAAGAGAAATAAATCCATCCTATGGTGAAAACTACTTGTGACACCTTGGATAAGTACCATGATGAAAACCTGGCAAATATGCATCATGCGTAGTTCTTCCACCATCCATCTATCCCCTCTTCTCTCTTTGATCTTGACAATGTTGAGCTATCTTTTCATATTGGCTACCTTATCGACTAGATTTTCTATTGTGATCTCCCATTCACTCATAGCCTCTATCTTGAGCTTTATTCTTATTGCTCTATCCCATTGCTAGCCTATCTAGTTGACCCCTTGGTCTTGATCATGATAAATAAAAAATGGTTCCTAGGTCTCTTGACATGTCTACTCTTTTGGACTACATGCTTCATGCTATCTCACTTGTTGGCTTCACTGCTTATCCTACATGCTATCTTGCTCATTTCTTCCATTGCTTATCCAAAAACCTACTTTACATGGCTATCTTTCCCTAGCTTGGGTATTCTTGAGGAGTGCATCCTTGAGGATCACTTTCACTTGCGTCATACTCCTTTCTTATCCATCTTTGTCTATCTACCAACTTTCTCCTCCATCATGTCCTATACCTTGCTAGACATTGGGAGAAAATGATGTGATCTTGCTTAAGAACTAGTGATCTCTAAAACCTTCTAAAAATTCCAAAAAAAATCATATATGATGCTTAAAAAATCCTAAAAATTAGAAAATGTCCTGAAAAAATGATCATCTTAGTGAAAACCTAGCAATAGGTGCTTTGATGTATCACCAAAAAAATCAAAAATTTTAAAAATCTAAAAATCAAAAAATGTCCTAAAAAAATGATCATCTTAGTGAAAACCTAGCAATAGGTGCTTTGATGTATCACCAAAAAAATAAAAAAAATAAAAAAATACAAAAACATTGAAAAAAGTCCTGAAAAAAATCTGTCAAGTGGTGAAAACCTGGAAACAGGCACTACTTGAAATCCTTGCACCTATGTCTATTAGTCTCAATCATCCACTTCGCTACACATTTCCGGGCTTGGAATTGTTTCTTGTCCTCATCTTGAGGGCATAGCTACTTAGCCTATTGAGGTATTCTTGTGCATTAGGGTTTCTTTGACAACTCACAAAACAATGTTTCTCAACACTTCCCCCACTTTGACATCAAGTGTTTTTTAACACTTTACAGATAGTTTACCTACGATCTCCGATGTCGCGATATTTCTCACTATCAGAATCAAGTCTTGAAGAAATGGCCATGTGACTTGCGCACACACACTTAAACACTTAAACGACTGAGATATGCTGATCTTTATCTACTTTGTGTGCTTTCTATGATGATTTCTTTGCCATGTGTTCCCCCCCTAATAGTCTTTCAAGGATGTCATTGACTAGAAGACTGGGGGCATGGGACATATTTTCTTGATTTCTACTTGTGGGTATACTTTTGTTTCTCTATAGTGTTGTAAGCATTTATGCTGGTCCTATTCAACATGTTGACTTACAAATGCATCATCCTTGACTATTTTACAAGACCGCACTCAGGGTTTATCCTCACACTTATGCCTTGATATAGGTGTAATCTTGCTAAATTAAACTTAGGGAATCTAATCATGTAGTTATCTTGACTTACATGTCTCTGATGCTTAGATTGGATTTCCACATACCTATCTGATATCGATCATATTCATATCCTCATAGTTATACTAGTGATGGTTGTATGATCTCATGATGTCCCTAATAAATGCTCAATGATGAAATTAAGAGTCTAAATGTTATGCACTTCTTGCTAGTAAACCACTTTGCATATTAGCTTTCATTTTAGGTTCATTTTCTAGATTAGTCTTGCATTCTTGCATATGGGGAGAGCTCTCTCTTCATCTTTTTTTTGGACATATTAGCTAACTCCTTTCATATATTTCTTTACTTTCTTCTTGTTCATGTCTTTTCACCTTCTTAATATTTCACTTCATCTCTTTTCTATCTTATCATCACATTATATAAATTTTTGACCTCTTAAATAATTTCAACATCCTAGATTCATTTTCGAGATCAAAATCCAAATTCGAGTTCATCTTGATGGTCAAAATTGTCTTTTAAAATTCTACTTTCTTCTGAGCAGTTAGCTGACATTTTGAGGTCTAATCTCCGAATCATCACTGGGGTATCTTCATTTCTTCATGTCTTCATCATTTCCATACTTCATATCTACTTCAATTCACTGTTTCATGTCTAAAATCACCTTTCTACTCATTTTGACCTATTTTTTATGATATATCTTTCAAGGTCAACTCTAGTCAAACTGGGGCATTTTATCAATTTTTTTTATAGTCATTCTTGGGTTCTAATCATTTATCTATCATGTCAGACATTTCTATATCTTGATTTTCTCATGTCTAGCTACTTTTTGCTTCCTCTTACCTCATTTCAATTTCGATCTCGAAGGGGCAAAAATGCTCTATTGCTAATTGTTACAGCTATCTATTTCTTAGGAGCATTTGTTTGACCTTATCACTTGCTCTCAATCTATTTGCTTTGCTAGATCTTAGAATTCTTTTCAGATCCTAACATCATCTTCCTAATGTTTAGTACTACCGCTATTAGGCTATGCATTCAGGACTTGCTATCTATTTCTGCATTTCATTCTTTGGAATCAGATATCTATATCTATCATCGCCTACTTGGCTTCGATTTTCTTTGACATAATGTGTTCCCAGATCGATCAATATGAAACCTCCACACTGGGGTGTACCAGATCCATGTAAATCAAGGAATGATGAAAAAAGAGCATAACAGAGATAAAATACATCTAACATCTAATCCATATACATAATCTAATCATGTAAAAAGAAACATCGCAATGAACATACATATCAATAAATTTAATGTCACAAAAAGGAAAGCACAAGCAATAAAGCTAGACTAACAACAATCATGCTAGTTTCCTCCCATCTATAATAACATCATGAGACCTCAAAGGCCCTAGCCATCCCCGTAGAATGAATCTAAAATTTCTAGCAAGATATTTGGAGTTGTATTATGAGATGATTCTTACCAATACTACCAATCATAACATAAGGAAAAAATATAGCCAAACATGCTAATCTATCAATAGCAACACTGTCCAAATCAATGGTAAGGAATCTCATCTAAACCATAAGATACAACATCATAATAAGGAATGTATCAAGTAACAGCTACTATCATCTAAACATGATATTAAATCTATCCAAGAAAAGCATAAATCATAAGGAAATATACTCTGAGATATATCAAAGTACCAAGTGAATATCCAACATTGGCCTCAAACTAGAAATAGAACATCTCTGTGCACTAGTCCCTAGTAGTTGTATAGGCAATATGCCTATGAACTAAGTGGCACCCATAGGTGCACTCTCAGAATGCTGATGGAGATAATAATCCAACCATAAAGACACATAAAATATACATCCATGACTAATGCCCATGCTAGATAGTAAAGAGGACTAAAACCATGATCATGAGACAATGCAATACAACAGGCCCTGGTCAAATGCTCTATTGGTCACCTATGTAGGGACTATAGTGGAGAGTAAAATTGCTTGGTACTCCCAAGCTAAACATAGTGTGAAACCTCTCTCAAGGTACTCCCTTGGAGGCTATCATACAATGTCCTTGGATCAAATAGCAAGACATTCACCCTTGGATAAACCATACAAGCTCGTACCCTAGGATCAAACTATATAGGGTATTACATTTTTATTATATTAGTTTTATCACCTAGTTTATTTTTTTAGTTATCAATGATTTAGAATTTCTTTGTACCAACAAACTAGGAAATGACACTAGGGTTATGAGAGAATCCCCTCCACTATCTACCCTACATACCCATCCTCATCACACAATAAGTGCCCATAAGCAATACATATTCACAATCCAACCCCTATGAATATAACTCTACTAGAATTAGTTGAGAGTTTGGATCTCACAAGAATCAACAAATCTACGCACATTTTCTCATGTGTTGGCATGCCAACTTTATAAAGATCATAACAAACAAGGGTTGGATGAGAACATAAGTATAAAATCACTCAACCAAATACATGATCAAGAGTATGGATGCAACATGTGTCCCAATGCAAACAAAAATATGCAACCATGGTCAGATTGAAATCCTAAAGATAATCAAAATCCATGACTAACATCATGCAAAGAAAACCTGAGAAAACTACGTAGCACACAAATTGACACAAAAACCTCAAAAACCCAATGTTGAAGAAACTCAACAAAAATAAAACCCATTTCATCCTTGGGTAAAATGAGCTACAAAAATTGAATAAAAATAGGGGTTGAACCCTGTATTAAAAATAACCAACATAACAATGGAAAACCCCAAACCCCCATCCCAAAATATAGGGAAATGTTCATACCCACCCAATTGGGTAGAGCTAGCATCAAGAAATAGAGAAAAACATTAGTTCTCAACCTCTTAACAATTGGATATAAAAAATAGAAGTAGAAATGAAGCTAAAATAGAAACGCATGAGAGTCCTGCCTAACAACCGAAAGGAAAAATATGGAAACCTAAGTAGTAAAATAAAAACCGCACATAAATTGTTGAAAGTCATGACAATCCAAGGTCTCCTTAGGCTAGATCCAACAAAACCTATCTTGTGATGATCCCATTCCTATAGCTCCCACAACAAATAGAATAGTATTTCTTTTTGAAGAGGATTTGTAATTTTTTCTCAAATTTTTATTTCAAAAAGTGAAATGTGAGGAAATAATTCCCATTTTAGATATATATTCACATATAAAAGTCAAATATAATATTAGGAAATCTAGACCTCTAAAAATACCCTTTCTCAACCCAGATAGAATCAGGCAATTTCAATTAAATAGAATTCAACTATGAAAAAATTGCCTAGAATTAAGATAATTGATGAGGCTAATTATTACCTCTATTTTATGATAATTTTATTACTCTATTTTAATACCACCAAGACATTTTTGAACTTATGTTTACTTGAATTGATGATTAAAGTCCATAATAGAACCATTAACCTATGGGTAGATAGTATAACATATTTTTCCAATATTATATATATATTTATAATACAGTATTTCATATAACCATTAGAATGTATGTTCTAATATTTGGATTTAATTTGATTATGCTGATTTATAAATATCTTTGCATTATAACTAACTTGTTAGCAAAGACATCTAAAGATGGTTAGAAGCATTCAAGAGGAATGTTGAAGATGGCCAATGACAATCAAGGAGAAAATGTTAAGGTTCAGCCGTGGTGGAGTGGAAGAAGTCATAATTGTACTAAGAGACATAGCCACTACTAAGAAGGAGCTATGAAGAATTGCTATATTTTCTCTGCATTTACTATTGTCTCAAATTAGTTGTCCAGACTTTATTACTCGTACTATGACTGTTATCTTTCCTTCTATTTCTCTAACTAATTTGTAGTCATTTTTTTGCTTTCCTATTTTACAATAAGTTTTGATCCTTTATTTATAAGGATTACATCAATGGTGTTAGGGGGTTAGAAGAAAGTTTATGAAAAGAAATTGTTGACTCTTGTAGTGAGATGCTTTTATAGTTTTATGTATCATTCTCATGTAAGGAATTTTTGGAACATAATGAAATAGCTCTTGGTTTACATTCTATGTTAGTAGACTAGTAGAAGCCGACCAAGGGGGGCCAGTTGAGAGGTGGATTAGATTAGAGTAGCATAGATTTGTTTTCATATTTCTAGTATTGTAGGTAGAAGTTATAAGTTCCTTCCTAGCATCATACTTTTTAAGTGTTCCTACATCATTTGTAAGAATAGTTATAGTAGATGAAATGAGTTGGAATATAAGTTAGTATTTCATTGTATTTCTAGCATTTGTTTCAGTGAAGAGTTAAGTGTGTTAGTTTCCTGTAGCACTAGTATAGGTTCTTTCCTTGCATTTTAATTTCCTGCAACATAAGCATAATGACTCATTAAGAAACCTACTGCACATATCATGCCAAATATTTCAAGTATACATCCCTAGGTTGACAAATTAAATGCACTTCATGGTGGAGAAAATAGTCCTTAGATTGAATATACTATTCCTAAGTATGGCCTTGGGCATTAATATTATACACCTATTGTGAGGTGGATCATTTTTGGTGCCATTTCTGGGGATGGTGTCAAGCTAGGAGCATTATTGAGTCATAGTTCTTAGTTAGGTTTTAAAACAAACTTTTGTCTTAAAAATTTCTTCACCTGTGTGAAGAATTAAATTATATACATCGAAGAGGAAGATGATGAGATGAATATGGAAATTTTTTTCCATGGGTGCCTATTAATTTGAATGAAAAAATTGAAGAAAAAGAAGAAGCTAAGTTTCCTTTTGAGGATGCAAGCCCTATTTTTCCTACAGAATCATCTTTAAGAGTAGAACCTATACATACGAGTGGTCTTCAACCTTTTGCTGAAATTTTGGCTAGTTTCCTTGATAGTATTGCTCCAAATCAACCAGTTGTTAACAATCAAATACTCAATCTTCCTTTTTAGCATCAAGCTCATAATCTAACACCTCTAGTAATGGCACAACCTACTTTTCCATTTACTCTTCGAAGCCTCATAAATAATGCTAATCTTAACTACTCTTCCAAAGTTCTATGGCCTTGCAACTAAAAACCCTAATACTTTCTTGTTTGAGTTTAATATAATTTTTCATAGCTTTGACTATAGCACTAATGCACATAAGCTCAAGTTATTCCCAATAACACTAAAAGAATTAGCTCCAAAATGGTTCATGAGATTAGAAGCCAATGTAATATGAACTTGGGATGAAATGCAAACTCTGTTTCTAGATAAATACAAAGAGTATTGCAAAGCATCTAGAGTTCAAGAGGAGATGACATCTTTAGGATATGACAAAAGGAGGAAGACACATTAGAAGACTATGTTTCACATTTATTGTACACACTATAGAAGAACCCTTAGCATGTGTTGTTTGAAGATTCAAAAAAGCTAGTCTTTTTGAGAGGTGTGCATGATAATTGTCTCAAAGCACTAGACCTAATGGTTGATGGTGATGTATATCAATCTTCCTGGGATGACCAGAAGAAAATCTGTCAAAACTATTCAAGGTCAACTATGAAGAAAGGTTGAGGACCTTGTTCCATAGTCACTAAAGGAATTAGTCATAGTATTTCAAAGCTTGAGATATCTAACCTATTAACAGATTTCAAGCAGTACATCATAAATGATGTCGCTACACATCTTGACACAATGACTATAAAGAAGAGGCATGTAGAATCTGAATCTTGATTGGTTGAGTACTATCCTCATTGTTGTAAATAGAAGCAAGACTACACATGTAAACTGGTAGCCAATCTAGAGAACTAGCATTTTTTGATTGAGTACATGAAGATAGATAGTGACAATGATTAGGTATTCTTCATTGCTCAATGTTAACCATGGGCCTCAAGATAAGTTATGCCTCAAGATCCTCTACAATTTTCAAATCCTTATAATAATCAATGGCAAAACCAAATCTATCAAAATCTCTCCCAATAGTCCCAACCTTCTTGACCAAACTAGTATAATACCTAGTGGCCAAAGTAGTATAATCACCAATGGAAAAAGCAAAAAAATCAATGGCAAAATCAATAGAAGAACTGTCAACCATCGTAGGGAAATTGGCATCCTAATAATCAATGGAAGGGGCCTTCATAATGGCTTAACCAAAATCCTAGTAACCCACAACTACTACCTCTAGTTAAACCTCCTATAGGAACTACTATTAACCCTAAGCCAACTCAGTTGCCTACTTAGCCTTAGTGAAATCTAAAAAACAAGCAACCACAACAAAAAATGTACAGTACAGATACTCAGCAATCCCCTACATATTCCTTAGAAGTATCTGATATACATTTAAGGTCAAGTAAAAATTTACCTACACTAGAATACCCTATTATAACAAAAGTTGTAGATACTCCTATAGTACCCCTTCTAGAAATGATACTGCCAGATATCAACCTACCAACTGATCTATCTAGCAATACTACTAAACATATTGAAGCATGTTTCAAGAAGCTAGGGTGAAAGTAGAAAGAACTTAAAATAGTTCATGTTGTTAGGCAACTAGTAGATATCATGTTGGGGAAGGTAGTAACACCAAAGTATTCAAACCCTAGTAGTCTAGTGGTTAACTTGATCATAAATGGACAAGTTGTAAAAAATGATTTAGTTGATCTTGGGGCAGCAATCAATGTAATGAGCAAAGATAAAATGCCTAGGTTATGCATGAGGGCTTAAGGACAAATCCCACAGTGTTACAACTTGCAGACAGTTCAACTGTCACTCCAGATGGTCTTATAGAAGATGTGATAGTGACTTTAGACTAATGGGAGTACCCTGCTAATTTTCTTATCCTATCACCCAAAGTCAAACTTGTTGGCTATCTTGTCATATTAGGAAGACCTTAGTTAGCCACTATTAATGTCAAAATTAGTTGTAGATTAGGAAATATGACAATTTCAAATGGTCAAAACATAAGGAAGCTAGAGCTATATCCACCTACCCAACCCCAACCAGATTTGGGAGAACCTATTTGGCCAGATTTAGGAGATGAAGAGGAAGAACTGAATTCTGTAGCTCATCTCATGATGTTGCATAAACAATCTTTTCTAAAAATACAAGAAGAAGATGATATAGTACAAAACATTCTCACCAATGAGTGTATAGTGGCCAAAGATATTGATGAAAGTTTTGTCTTATGACTATGTACCTATGAAGACTATGTTTATCTAGCAACTCCTAAAATAATTGACTAGCTATTGCCAAGAGAAATATCTACAACATCAGTACCAGAAGTTTCAGTGATGGAATTAACAACAAGTGTGGAACTTTCCCCTAGTCATAATCTTCATGTAAACAATAAGTTGTCCATATCCCAATTGGAACTATTAACTAAGCCCCTCAATCAGAAAAAAATCCTTTACTTGGGATTATAAGGATATGCTAGGATTGAGTCCTAAACTTTGCACTCATATTATATACATCAATGAAGAAATCTTTCCACTCTAGTAGTCTCAAAGGAGAATAAACCCAACATTGCATGAAATAGTTAAGATAGAGTTGTAGAAATTGTTGGATGCTAGATTTTTCTATCCAATCTCTAATGGTAAATGGGTATCACCCTTAGTTATTGTACCTAAGAAAGGAGGAAAGTGGTAGATCTATGTAGACTATAGAGAATTGAATAATGCCACAAAGAAGGATCACTTTCCTTTACCCTTTATTGATCAGGTTTTGGATACTTTGTATGGAAAGAAATACTTTTCATTTCTAGATGGATATAGTGGATACAACCAAATAAGAACTACTTTAGAAAATAAGGAGAAGACTACATTTCCATGTCCTTGGGGTACTTATTCTTATTCTAGATTACCATTTGGTTTATGTAATGTACCACCTACTTTCTAGAGAGCTATAACCAACATCTTTGCTGATATATCACATGACTACATGGAGATATACATGGATGACTTCACTAAATTTGGTGCCATATTTGAGGAAGCTTTGAAGAACTTGGAGAAGGTACTCATTTGATGTGAAGAGCACAATCTATCTCTCAAAAACAAGAAATGCTTTCTAATGATGTAGGAAGGAACAATATTGGGACATTTTATCTCTCAAGATAGAATCCAAGTAGACCCTACAAAAGTAGAGGTAATTCTCACACTCCCCACTCCTACAAAATAGAAAGAAGTTAGATATTTTTTAAGACATGCTGATTATTATAGAAGATTCATTAAGGATTTTAGTCAGATAGCTAGTCCTCTTTATACCTTGCTTACCAAAGAGGTTGAATTTACCTGGATAACGGAATGTGATAACTCCTTTGAAAAGCTTAAAATTATTATTGACCACTGCACCAATACTTAGGGGTCCTGATTGGACTTTTCCTTTTCACATACATACAGATGCTTTTGACTATGCCATTGGTGTAGTTCTAGGAAAAAAATCCCAGCATCTTGAAAATGCAATCTACTATATTAGCAAGAGCCTTCATGGACTAGAAATAAACTACACAGTGATTGAAAAAGAACTGTTAGCAATATTTTATGCTCTAAAATTTTTTTGGCATTAGATAATTCGCTATCCCATATTTGTTCATACTAATCATGAAGTAATTAAATATCTTATGAACAAACCTACTATTATAGAAAGGTTAGCAAGATGGCTGCTGTTGTTGCAGGAATTCGATATCACCATCATTGATAAGCCTGGGAGAACCAATGTGGCAGCTAATTATCTATCAAGAATCTATCATGATGAGAATTACACTACTCTGATAGATGATGCATTCCTAGATGAGCATTTATTTCATATTGCTGTCCAAACTCCATGGTATGCAAACATTGGTAACTACATTGCAACTAATAAAATGCCAGAACATTTCTTTTAGAAGGAAAAGAAGTTGCTTGTAGAGAAAAGTTTCCATTTCTCTAGATTGATAATATCTTATTTTACTCTAGACCTGATCAAGTTATGAGGAGATCTGTGAGAGAGGATGAGACATATGACATTCTACATGTATGTCATAATGAACCATGTGGAGGACACTTTGTAGCAAAAAGAATAGCATTGAAGAATTTAACAACTAGTCACTATTGGCCTACACTTCACAAAGATGCAGCCAACTATACACAAAAGTGTGATAAATGTCAAAGGATGGGCAGACCAATGAGAATAGATGAAATGCCTCTCAATCCACAACTAGTGTTAACACCATTTGATAAATGGGGCATGGACTACATTAGTCCATTTGATCCTCCATCCAATGGGAAATAATATATCCTTGTGTACACTAACTACCTAAAAAAATGGGTTGAAGTCAAAGCCATGAAGCATGCTTGTGATCACAAAGTTGTAGAATTTCTGTACGAAGAAATCTCTAATTGCTATAGTGTACCCAAAGAACTTGTCACTGACCAAGGTGATCAATTAACTTCTAACTTGATTACATAACTTATGAAATAATATAATATTAGACACAGAGAATCAAGCCCCTATCACCCTCAAACTAATGGACAAGCAGAAGTAACAAATTAGGAGATAGAGGCCATCTTAACAAAAATAGTTCATTTGCACTGAAGCGATTGGAATAGCAAACTACCAGAAGTTGTTTGGGTCTACAGAACAACATGGAAGACTACTATGTTCATGATAGGTAAAAGCACAAACCTGTGTCACCTTTTATAAATAGATAGGATATTAGAATGTGACAGTTCAACATTAATGATAAAAAAAAATGGTATTTGTGCTTAAAATATGAAAATGATGTAGAGTGATAAAATGTGTAGAATTTGATGAATTTTATGCCTATAATTTTATAATTTTTTTGAAGTCCCTTTTTTAACTATAAAAAATATAGGGTGTAGTTCCCATCAAACAAGTATATGCAAATCATCTTTTTTTGTTCTGATTTGAAAATATCTTATAGATGACATGTATAACTAGTGGACAAAAAAGGAAATAATTATTTTTGATGTATATTTTCTTTGTTACAAGTACTCAAGTTCAACCTTATCAGAATCCAATAGTTTTTTCCTCCCATCAAAACTTCCCTATCAAATCTATACCTTCTTGAAAAAAAAAATTACATATTCGTGAAGAGGATTCTCCCCTCTAGAGATAAATATAATTTTAAAACTTTTTAAATATGATTTACTAATTTTTTTCCCTTTTTAAGGGAGCATATTTTGAAATGTTGAAATATCAACTTATAATATTTTGAGATTATAACATATTATAACTAATCAAAAAACTCAAAAATTTATATAATGATGATATTGAATCTGAGACCTATAAAAGGGTATTTTAAATTTTTTTTAAAAATTGAGTTTTGATAGAGAAATGAGATTTGGCCAAAATAGATTTTGGTATCATAAATGGTGACATAGATTTGTGCTTTTACTACACCATTTGAGGTACTATATGGAAATGTAGCAATGGTCCCCATTGAATTTGAACATAAAAGTTTAAGAATAGTACTGGAGTTGAACATTGAACTTCCTGCAGCACAAAGATAACATCTTCTCCATCTTAATTCTTTGGATGAAATGCACAAGGCTACTTTAGCACACACCAAAATCATACATAGGTAAAGGAAATAATGAAATGAATCCCACATTAAGAAAAAATAATTTCAAATTGGTGACTAGGCATTATTGTATGATTCTAGATTTAAAGAAATGCCAAGCAAGCTACAGACACGATGGCTGGGTCCTTATGAAATAAACCATATATTTGCAAATGGAGTCATCCAGTTAACTACCATTGATCCAGTGTCTTTTAAGTTCTTAGTCAATGGTCATAGACTCAAGTTATATAAATGGCCCCAAACAAAAGAGGACTTCTTGCACCAATTTCAATGACCAGATTCAAATAAACAACAGGTAACTCTTCCTGTAGTAGAAGGTGCTAACCTCCTGCCTACAACTCTTCAATACTAATTTCTTCAAGCATGCCCATATTAAAAACTTTATGTTCACATAAAGTTCAAAAATTCTCCATTCACTTTATAATTTCTTCTTTTCCAACTCATCTCATTTCTTTACCTACCACCCACCCACTTTCCACGTCATCATTTTCCAATGCTTTCAATAAACTTTGCCAGTTTGTTGATGTATGCTGTCACTACTGATGTATTTTCCACCACCTTTTGGTATGTGCAACAATTAACTAAATGTATAATACTTTCAAATATTTATTCATTTATAGAACATAGATTTCATTGCTTATATCTAGTATTGCATTATTTATATGATTACGACATTATGCTAGTTCCATACCTCATGTTAAGTATGACAAGCGTGGGCACTTGTCCATGTTTCATAAGAGTAGGGAAGGTTACTAATTCCCAATGACATTCATATTTATTCATTAATATTTTTCAAATATTTATACTCCCTCTATTGATTAAAACTCAATTTCTATAAGTACACAAGTGTCCAAGTGTTGTACCCTTATTCCTGAATGATTCCTTACTTTTAGGCTATGACATGACCTAAATTTAATTTTCAACTGATCTAAATTCAATTCTCAGATAATTTTCACATATCTATGATTTACTCTCATTAAACTACATTATTACTACTCATGATGAATTTTTATGACATTAATTAGCTGAAGAGAGTGTGAATTGTGAAAATGGGTCTGTAAAAAAACAAAAGAAAGCCTGAATTCATAGGAGGGAAGAGGGAAATAGTGCAAGTAGAGTAGAGAGTGAAATTGTCAAGCAAAAATGGGTGGACAATTGCAATGATGAGAATCGATGGAGCATACTATTTTACTTTTAGATGTAGAAGAAGTGAGAAGATTTAGTGCATGTGGTTGGTTAGGGTATTTCTTGAGTTTAATACTATTTGATGAAGAAGCAGCCATGGAATTTACAAGAACATTTAATGAGGGAGAAGCTACTTTATGGGGATTGACAGTTGTTGCTACAAAAGATAAATAGAAGAAGTAACTGGGTTATCAATAGTAGGAGAAGATCACCCTAATAAGCATGATGCAAGATCAACGAAGGCTTAGTTTGTCACACCAATTGATCCTCAGTTGGATATAACCAAGCAGGGTTGCAAAATGATGTCTCTTTTGCTACCATAGAATGAGTTGGTTATGCACATTATCAGGCACCTCACCTGTGAAGGAATATTTTCATCTTTACACACACATCATTTTAAATTGCTCAATTACATAAGGCACAATTATCCAGTAAATATTCCTAATTTCTTGTATAACATGTTATGCATTAGCGTTGAAGAAAATGAAAAGGGGAAGGAAAACTCTATCACCCATCATGCCCCAATCAAATTGCTCATAGAGATCACTTAGGGATTACTCTCCCATGTAATGGCCAAAATTTTTCCAAGCTAAAATCCTACAACCCTAGGCTATCCTTAATAAATAGCCTAGTGAAGAAAATGTAGCTCCCATTGATGAACCTACTAAGCAAAGCACTCAAGATGCTGAAGCTGGAAATGTGCAAGAAAATTTTTCCTTACCTATTCAAGAGACTAAAATACCTACCCCTACCCAAGCAAAGAGAAAATGAAAATTACAAGAAGAGACCTCAGCTCCGGTAGTAGAAAAACCAAACCCTGCAGTCAGAAAGAAAAAGAAAAATAAGATAGGTTCTGCAATAGTTACGGCTACAGTAGAGACACTAAAAGGAAGTAGTAGGAAGAAGGCTATGATACCTGAGGAGAGCCCCATGAGAAGAAGTCCTAGAATGAGGGGACAAACTTATAAAGTGTCAATGGAAGCTCAGTCTACTTCATCTAAACCATCCACTAAAGAATGCCTAGTACAAATTGTTCTAGATGACTCTCCTCCTCACCTTGAAACTTCAAACATTCCTAAAAAACCTAATGAGGAATATAGGGTTGAAGTAAAAAAAAATCAAAATGATTCCCCAATAGGTCAACAAGGTACTCCAAGCTATAAAGACACTAGCCTAGTTCCCTACAAGATAACATGGCTTACAAACTTCTTAGAGCAGTCGTGGAGGGAACAGAGGAAAAAGAAAAATAACTATGAAGAGGACAATGGTTCTATTACCCTGCAAAAACTTCTTTTCTAGATTTATGGAAAATATATTCTTGTTGTAGCCCTATGGGAAGAGAAGAGGAAGAAGATGAATAAATTCACAGTGTCTCAAGGTGAGGAAATTAGATATTTGAAAGAGCAATTGGTAGACCAAAAACAAAGGATGGATCATGCCCTCAAATTGGCTTATCAAGAACTTGCTTGCAGACCACCACCTCAGATATATGCTATGTATTTAAAGGAACAATTCCTTTTATTCCAACTTATGCTAACCCTCAAGAACATAAATGCAAAATTCAAATCAGCTCAAGAATTCTATGGTTTATACTAGACTCTACCATCCTGGCAGAAAGACTTGCTCTGTGAGTTATATGTGCACAATTTTATCATCCCTGTAGAAACTCAAAGGAATCCTTTAATCTACATAGGGTATATACATCTAAGGGCTTTGATGTCCTATATGTATAATGAAGGTGATTATGACAGAAATTTGAGTAATTATAGATATGAGGAAAGAATGGAGCCCCTATTACTGAGAGCTGAGAGCAGTAAACTAGAGAAAATTCTTAGGAATTGGTTTAGATTGACTTATGGGGATAAGCACAAGGAGATAATGGATAGAATCTTCATTGCTAGAACCAAGGTCTATGCAAAATATGATAACCTGCCTTACTTTGCCTTTCAAAGAGCTATGGTTGGTGTTAAAAGTAGGTGGGGTAGATTACCTGAGACACTCAAAAGATCAGAGGCACATAGTCCTATCAATTTAGAGGCCACCCTTCACAAAGTTCCAAAATATATATAGTTGGGGAAATATGCTAGGCTAGAACTATGGTGCCCACTCACAATGCAACCTTCAATGCTCATGTGGCTCTTGTATGATATTAATGCTGAAAAACTTGATAAGTTGTAGGAGGACAATAGAAGGGAAGTTTGGGAGAGAAGATGAGGATTCTACTGCACCTTCAAAAGTAGCAGGAGAGGAAGGAATGAAGCTGGAGAATTTAGATCACTGACCAAGAAATGAAATGCTTGAGGAAAAGCATTAGTTTACAAGGGGGCATATGATGAGGCTAATTATTGCCTCTATTTTACGATAATTTTAATACTTTTTTTTAATACGACCAAGACATTTATGAACATATGTTTCCCTGAACTAATGATTAAAGTCTAGAATAGAAACATTAACCAATGGGTAGATAGTATGTCATATTTTTCCAATATTATATATATAATGTAGTATTTCATATAATCATCGTAATGCATGTTCTAATATTTGGATTTAATTTGTTTATGCTTAATTGCAAATATCTTTGCATTATAACTAACTTGTTAGCAAAGGAAGCTGAAGATGGTTAGAAGTATTCAAGAGGAACACTGAAAATGGCTGACAATATTCAAGGATAAAATGTTAAGGTTCAGCTGTGGTGGAGTGGAAGAAGTCATAACTATACCAAGAGACACGGTTGCTACTAAGAAGGAGCTATGAAGAATTGCTATATTTTCTCTGTATTTACTATTGTGTCAAATCAGTTATCTAGACTTTATTACTCTTACCGTGATTGTTATCTTTCCTTCTTTTTCTTTGATGAATTTGTAGTCAGTTTGTTTTCTTTCCTATTTTAGAATAAGTGTTGATCCTCTATTGATAGGGATCCAATCAATGGTGTTAGGGGATTAGAAGAAAATTTATGAAAAGAAACTATTGACTCTTGTAGTGTGTTATTTTTATAGTTTTATATATCATTCTCATGTAAGGAATTTTTGGAACATAATGAAATAGCTCTTGGTTTACATTCTATGTTAGTATATTAGCTAAACTTGACCAAGGGGGCCAACCTAGGAGGTGGATTAGATTAGAGTAGCATAGATTTGTTTTCAATATTTCTAGTATTGCAGGTAGAAGTTATAAGTTCCTTCCTAACATCATACTTTCTAAGTGTTCCTATAGCATTTTTAAGAATAATTAGAGTAGATGAAATGAGTTGGAATATAAGTTAGTATTTAATTGTATTTCTAGCATTCATTTCAGTGAAGAGTTAAGTGTGTTAGTTTCCTACAACACTAGTATAGGTTCTTTCCTTGCATTTTACTTTCCTGCAGCATAAGCATAATGACTCATTAAGAAACTTAGTACACATATCGTGCCAACCATTTCAAGTATACATCCCTAGGTTGAAAAATTAAATGTACCTCATGGTGTGGAAAATAATTCTTATATTGAATATACTATTCCTAAGTATGGCCTTGGGCATTATTATTATACACCTATTGTGAGGTGGATGAATAACTAAATCAAATCTAAAATTCCCTTAAACTATTAAAACACAAAATTCCTTAATAACTTTCATGAAAATTGCAAACCTCTAAATGCACAAAAACTCTCATAGATCTAATCACATAATGTAACTAAGTCTAGATTTATTAAATCACCAAAGGGTTTAATTAATCAAATAAATAGGATATGTGAACCATAGAGGAATGCCATTGGCTAGGTAAGAACAAATAAATCACTAACTCCACATGCCACTTCTAGAGATATAAATCTTGCACATTGAACAACATGATCAAGTGTAATTACATATAATAATATATCCAAAGTGATAAATGTATTAATCACATTAAACATCCATTTATTTAAGTACATTAAAATCATCTAATTAAATAGCCTATTTTGCATAAATTACTAAATTGAACAAGGTAAATATTTGTAGCACATAGCCAATGAGTCCAACATATACAATTAATTTCTAATTATTTAAGAAATTAAAAATGGTTGTTAAACAACATAAAAATGCACTTAGAACACATAACTATACATGGTCAAAACACTACTAACCATTGCAACAAGAACCTAGTTTAATGTAGAAGGATATTAATACATAGTGCAATCTTTGCACACATGTCAGGGTAATTACTAAACAACATCATGATACCACAACAATCCTAGTAACTTCAAGCACAAATTTCAGTGAAACCATCTAACACATCATAATCTCATAAACCCCAATGTAGATTAGAGAGGTCTATATATGACCCAATCTGCCCCATCTATTGATCATGGATAATAAATTCCTAGATGAGAGGATAATAAATTCCTAGATACAATAGGCACCTATTATCCATCAAGTTAGGGGTTAGGCATTCATCAAATAGAGAGTCTATCTATAGTCCATCCCTTAGTTTATCCATTTGACTATCATTCTATCAGCAACTAATATGGTAACATAAATCTAATCACCTCAAGGGTGTAGACCACTCATAATCCCAATCATGTTCACTTCACAAAGAAAGATCAACAAGGTTGCATCCATTAGGAAGATTTACAAAAATCAAATGGGAGAGGCACTCCATTTTCAATTTTAGCTTTTTTTAAATTTTCTAATTTGTGTGAGGCACCTCTTTATTACATTAGTGAGTATCTTAGAAAAGAGTTCAAAGCCTATTTTTTTATCTAATGCAAAGAACTACATGCACATGAAGAATAATATTCAAATTTTGTCTTATAGAACCTAAAGAAAGGAAATTAGAAAATATGGGTACAAAAAATAAATTTGATTTTTAAGCTTGGAAGAGAAAGCAAGATGAAGATAAAACGAATCCTATGCTTTTAAGTTTCATAAATAGAAGACATCATTGTGATCATAAAAATGTGTGAATTTTGGGGAACCTATTTATTTTCTCATCCTTTAGCTTTATGGAATGCGAAAATTAAAAGAACAAAGTCCATTAGAACAGTTAGAATAAAAGGAAAATTCTAATAATGTACTTATGGGTCACAATTAATAATAGAGAGGGTGATTTTGAGAAAAAAATATCATTAATAAAAGATAAATAATGATGTTAATGTCAAAGTGTGATGAATATAGAGATGGGAAGTTTTCTAAAAAATATTAAGATATCAAGGTTTCACAATGATGTCAAAGGGGGCAAGTTTGAAAGATGGGAAACATTAGATAAATATAGCATACTCTATTTAGAATACATGCAAAATTGGTTAATTTGATTGCTAGATTGACATTAGTGAATAATAGGTGGATTTTTGGACATGCTTTCACTAAAGTAAAGTATTAGAAGACTTATTCTATTGATGTCAAAAACTGAAATCACTACAATGACATTGTCAAAATAAGGACAAAGACTCATTTCTATTGATGTCAAAGAATGAAACAACTACAATGACATTGTCAAAATAAGGACATCATGTACTTGAAGTCCACTAGAGATTTTGAGTGTAAGGTCATATTATTTAACTTGACTAAAAATATATTAATAGACAACCAAATATTTAATAGAATTTTATTGATAAATTCATCATTAAAGAGGAAGATTTATAAATACGAATTCATACATAAAAGAATGTTGGAAAACCCTCTTAATTATGGCTGATAAGTTTTAACTCTATGTTAATTTATTGCTAAGGTGATCAATATCATAGGGCCAACTAGCTTGAATTTTCTATGCTAAAAGAACATAGAAAAAGATCCAAATATATAAATGAAATTACTAGTATTCTGCCCATGCTTGGAAGAAGAAGAAACTCTAGACCACACATGCAGAAAGAAAGAAAAAGCTTCAAGAAAGGAATCATTAGTCGATAGGCTACTTCTATGAGGATCCTCCACTGGGAAATGTGTTGTTTAGGGTAGAGAAAGAAATTATAGCGGTTCAAGTCAACATCCAAACCTAACATGGAGGTGCTTGTAGAGGGATCATTATCTAACAAGCTTTGTGTGTGATAGAGGATGCAAAGGAATTTTGAGTAAGTCAAGAATGAACCACCATTGGCCCTACTATTCATGGATCATTATCAATTGAGCAATCCATAAAATTTGAGGGCACTACTATTCCCTATAAATTTCTAGGGGCTAGTGGTACTTTTGAAAGCTCGTTGGATAGGTGAAGAAGAAATAACTGTGATAACCAGCCATTGGGTGATTACCAATTGTTGGAGACACTTTGACAAAAGCTATTGGGCTTTCAACTGGAAAGAACTAGGTTGGTCCTGTTGTAGGGGCGCTAGGGTGCCCTGCTATTTTAAAGGGTTCAAGCTTTGCATAGAGATCATGACCATGTATAGTCATGACTGGGGAGGATGCATCTTACCTACTATGTCCAGGTATGATATCACTCTCTTGTATCTAGCTCATTTCATTCTAGTTATGTTGCATACTAAAACCCATTTCTAGAATATAGGCCCTTAAAAAAAATGATTGTTGTTCTTCAAAATCCAAACGTCCCAGGGCTAGAGATATAGTTGGATGCTTCAAAGATAAATTTTCTCTACAAATATAAGTAATGTACTTACACTTTTTACTTTTTTGTAACACTATCTACACATTTCAATCTAAGCACCTATCATCTTGCAATAAAATTTGTGACTTGTATTATGATTTGGAAACCCCCATGTATAATGTAGAAATTCCATGCTGATTACTATTGATAATGATCTTGTGTTGGATCTTTTTTTTTTTGTATGATAGATATATAAATCTTATTTAAGTGTTATAAAGTTGGCAATTTAGGGAAAATGTCTGTTGTACAAAGGTAGAGAGCAAGGAAAAGACTTTCATCGCAACAACAATTTATAATTTTTTTTTTTCAAATAGCTTTTCATTCCAAAATCTCCCACTGCATACTCTTATTAATTTTTGGTCCTTCCATATTATATCTCTTTGCCTCTTTTGGACCTCCCTCTATGGTCAACACTATTGAAGTGAGCTTGTATTCAAATCCTATAATTTGGTGTCCCAAGTACTCTAGGGCACTCCCAGTAAAAAATACCAATGTGAAAATTGGGATGCTAAAAAAAAATATCATTATGTTC
This sequence comes from Cupressus sempervirens, assembly GCA_028749045.1. Lineage (NCBI taxonomy): Eukaryota > Viridiplantae > Streptophyta > Pinopsida > Cupressales > Cupressaceae > Cupressus > Cupressus sempervirens. Next base: position 581,279,470 of record CM053793.1, read on the forward strand.
ATCTCTATTGTAATGATGCCAAATGTATAGAGATCTCATGTAACCTCACTCCCCTTCTTGTTCAATTTTTGGTTGTCCTAAAATTAATCTAGATTCACATCAATAAGAAAACATCTAAGGAGTGATTTGGTCTTTGAGTATGCTATGGTGTAGCAGTGCAACCTTATCTCAAGTGTGTTGTTTCTATGTCTATTCATTTGTTATCAAAAGGAAGATCCAAAAAAAAAAAGAATGCAAGACTTTATTGGAAAGATATAATAACCCAAATTCTTCATGAAATTGAAAACAACAAGGTTGCAACAGAATTATATAAATTTAGAGGGAGGGGTCTAGTTAGTGCATATTATCCTAGAGCCAAACATGGTGTTAGATGGGCTGATGACTAGTTCTGTAAATATGCAATCAAAAACATTACACCAAATCCTTTCTTTACATTTAATACCACCAAAAGCATTGCAAAATAGCTTATGGAAGTTGGGTTTAATGCCTTTCTTCTTTTTGCCATGGGGTACAAATCTCAATTACTACTTGAGTGTATTAATTTTTGTGTTTAGAATCTTCAAATATACTTTCTCCATGTTCTTGGATTCCTTTTAAAATATTACATTATTTACTCCTCTAATGTGGCTTCACAAGGCCAATGGTTCCAGTCAGTAGAGGAGTAAATCAAAGGGTAAAGTTAAGCCTCTCTTTAATATTCCTTCACTAAAGGAAGAGGAGGAAAACCCAACTCAACCTTTGTTTGTTGTTTATTAAGCCCTATTTCAATAGGGGCAATTTGTGGCACGAAATAGAGAAAACAATCCAATTTGGAGACCACTTTTTAGTGTTCTCGGGAACACACACACACACACACACACACACACACACATTGTAAATTTATACATGCCCTTTCTGTTGTGCTTCTTTTGAAGAAAAAGAGTACAATTGAAATGAAAATGTAACATTAGATGTAATCCCTGTATGTGACCTCACCTAATACTACCATAGCATTCCTCAAATATTCAGGTCTATCTATACCAACATGCATATTCTCACCTTTGATTCTATCATCTTCCCAAATTCCTAGCAAATAATTACATCACCAATGATCTTTTCTTGCCACTGTAGCTCTCAAAAACCTAATATTGCCCATCCAAAATCTGATTGAAATACTATGATTTTAAAAAGTTGTATGAAATAAATCACTATTTTACAAAATTGAATGAGGGTCTATACATTGCTCCAAAATATAGAGCAACTTTTTTTTCCAATTATATAAACTTTAAATATTATAATCAATCAATTATAATCATGAAGTTCTTAATAATTTAAGTTTTTTTTCACTATTATGTCTAATAAATTTAGGTTGCTACAAGTTATCGGTGTAATAATTTTCCGTAGGGAAAAATTCACCCAAGAACTAAGAACTCAAATACAAATAGAATTGTAGACTAGAAAGGAGTATGATCAGAATAACAATGTATTCAATTCAATATGCCATTAGAGTACACTAGGAGTGCCTGTATATAAAGGCCTCTAAGATGCATTTAGAATGCCTTAGAATCAACATTATGATAAGTCATACAACCAGGCACATGTCCACCAGATATGGGTTATCCTCCATTAAGCACATAAGTATGTGCGATGATGAGAGGATAAGTCTACAAGGGTGTAACATGCAAATCAATGTTGTAGATAACATGTGCTAAAATAGAATTGTGTACTTCTATGTTGCCAACATGACAACTCAAAAAGGTGCAAAAACTCCTAAGTGTCTCACAAAATAAAATAATAAAATAATACATTAACTTAAGTAAACTTAAGTAAGTGTAAATAGTAAACACGTATTTACACCAACACCCCCTGTTAAGTGCAACTTAGGGGAATGCCCTTAAGCTTGGTAAAACTAGAATGAAATGCATGATAGGTCCTAGCTACTAGGCCATGTTAGGTACCCATGTACATATTGAAATGTAATCTCTCATAAAGTGGATAAATAGGGAAACCCTCATGGGAAAAACCCTCCCCTAGAAAGAGAGATGAAAAGGGATGCATGAATGGATAGAGTAATCAAGACCCCCCCATTATGACATACATCTAGTATATACAAAAATGAAGAATGAGAAGAACAAGACCTCATAAGAGAAAAAAGTCCCCCCCATAAGAAAGAAGAGGAAGAGAGACAAAGTAGTTCCCCCCCCCCCCCCACCCTTCAAAATGAAGAATGTTTGCCAGTGATTGGTTCTCCAAGGAAGAAGCTCGTCCATAAGTGCTAAATGATGTTCCTCCCTTTTAGAAGAAACAAAGGAAAAGGTGCACTCTTGAAGATGTATGTTGATTCTAAAACTTGCTCAAGTATCCCTGTGTTGATGCTGGTGGTTGCCCCTTCCAACTGTGCTAAAAAGAAAAAATATAGATCTAGCAAGGATGTCTATTGAATCTATTCCAATGAACCATCTTTCTCCTCAATTGATAAAGAGACATCCGACAATTGCTGTTCATAAGGATCCACAATCATGCCAACCTATGAAGATCAATCATGTAGAGAATGGACATGAGGGTCAGAGTGATCCCTCACAACAACTGTAGAAGAATCATCGTCATCAATGACAAGATGTAAATCATCAAGGCCATCTCCCAAATCTGTGGTGTGTGACTTTACAAACAAACCTACAATGTTTGCCAAGAAGTCATCAACTAAAGCTAGAGCTGGAAGACGACATGTACCCTATTGTGCTAGACCTTTCATTGTGGTAATGTATGTATTTGGACTATGCTAATGATGTGACCTCTCACTACAACTATCGATAGAACCCTATGTGTCTAAATCTGTTGAAGCACTATTGCTGGTGTCACTATCATTTTCTACAATGTATGAAGTGTGAAGAGGATTAGAGGATAAGGTGGGTGAACTTTCCTCAAAGTGTACATCCTTCTCCAAAAAAATCTCATGAGTCTCTAGATCCATAAGTCTGTAAGATTTAGCATTGTCTTCATAACTGATGAAAGTACAAGGCCTAGGTGTTGGTGCCTTACATACCTTGGAAGATATGTTTTCCCATGTTGGACAACTGAAGTCTCTAAAGTGACTCACAACTAGTTTTGTACCACATCATGGCTTAAAAGGAGTCTTACCATCTAGGGCATTATGAGGAGACCTATTAAATATGTGAGTAGCACTGCTAATGGCTTCAACTTCAAGTGTAGGTTCAAGAGACTTGGCTTTAATCATGCAAATTTCCATGGTCTTGAGAGTCCTAATCCTTAGTTTTGTAATATCTATCTTATCTGATTGAATGCTGATGGATTTTGAAGATCAATTCTCTCATATTTGCAAAATTCTCTAAGTCTTCTGTTCACATATCTACTTTTGTCGTCCATTTGTAGAACCTTTATGGCTTTCCTAAATTTGTCTTCAACATGACTCTTAAAGGAATGAACCTTAGCAACCACTTCATTCTGATGATGAAGAAAGTAGATCCATGTGAAGCATGAAAATTCATCAACAAAGGTAAGGATGTAGTGGCCTTAGTTAACTGAAGTCACTAAAAAAGGTCCTACTAAAACCATGCGAACCAACTAGAGAACAACTAGAGCTCTTGAAGACTTCCCTTTATCATACTTCTTCTCAAGATACATATCCATTGAACATTATGAACACTCACCCTTATAAAATTTGATATTAGGTAGACCTTTGACCATGTGTTTTGAGAAAAGTTGTTGAAAATCAAGATGACCAAACCACTCATGCCATAAGTTGATTTGTGAATTAGAGTGATGTTGGGTGATGTGATGCGCTCCCTTGCCCACAGGTGGTTAATTATGTGGTGTTCCATGTTCACTAACAGTCATGGTTTTTGGTGCAATAGAAAATGGGCCCTACAATTGGTATCAGAGCCTTGGTTTTGGCTTGGTCATGGGTTCAAATCTCCTCGGTGCCTTCCCGACCTGCGTAAGCACCTGGTATGCACGTCGAGGGGGAGATTGTTGGGTGATGCGACGCGCTCCCCTGCCCACAGGTGGTTAATTATGTGGTGTTCCATGTTCACTAATAGTCATGGTTTTTGGTGCAATGGAAAATGGGCCCTACAAGTGAGTCAACAAGGATTGAGAAAGAGACTTAGGAACAAAGTGGGAGAAAGAATAAAGCCTCTTTTCATGATTAACTTTTCCCACGACAACTAATGAATCATCTTTGAGACTGTGCACCATCACTGAATCTGGAAGGAACTCAACTTTATGACCATCTCCAAGGTGAGTGATTTGGTAAATTGAGAGGAGATTGGAGCTAAGGTTAGGCACATAGAGAACATCTTTGAATTACCTATTGTCCATTTCCACATGTCCTTTGCCTTCAACAACCATTTTAGTATCATCTCCCATGAAGATGTGTGGTACCTTTGACTACTTCAATGAAGAAAAGTCTCCTTTTGAAGAACCCATATAATAGGAGGAACCTAAGTCAAGTATCCATTCTGAAGAAGAAGTTGAATTTTCCATAAGTGCTTGCCCTTTTCCCTTTGAAGAGGTTGGAGTTGAATCCTTGGAAGTACTTGGCACTTAAATCTTGTTCTTCTTGAGTAGATTTTCTAACTCATCGATTCATTTAGTCTTGCAATGATGCTCGTCATGATTTGGCTTTTTGCAATATGCACAAAAAAGTTTTCCTTCTTTTCATTACTTCCCTTCTTGTTGGAAGAAGAATTACCTTACTGTGAGGAGGATTGTTGTGTCTCAAACTGTGATTTCTGCTTCCACTACTTCTTCTTGTTGCTAGAACTTTTCCCTCTTTGCTTTGATTGGTGCTCATCACTAGCCACCAATGCTTTGGTCTTTGATGTCTTGAGAAGTCCCAAATCTATCAAATGAGATTGTTCAACAATCGACATCTTTACAAATGCATCAAATGTAGGCTTCTGGTAAGAACTTCCAATGGTCAACCTTTGAGTATTGAAACTGAAAACAAAGGAAGCATACTCTAAAGGTAGCCTCTTCAGGATGTGATGAATCAACTTGTCATCCTTCATGAGATTTCCACAATCTTAAGTAGTGCCCTATACTCATTGACTTTGTTGATGTAATCTTGAATTGTGTCAAAGTTCTTTAGATCCAAGAGAAGTAGACCATCCTTAATCTAAAATCCCTTTTCCTCATCCACCTTACCATACAATGATTCAAGTTTATCCCAAGTTGGTTTGCATTCCATGAATCTGGCAATGTGAAAGAAGAGATCTCTATGTACATAACTCTCGATAATTCTTAAAGCCTATTGGTCTTGTTTTTTCCAATTAGCAAGTTCTTTAGCATCAATGAGTTTGTTAATTGTACCATCAACATAAAGACTGTAACCTTTTTCCATTAATCTACTCTAGATGCAATATCTTTCTATGTAGAATAATTACGTGAAGTTAGAAGTGGACATTTAGGTGAACCCATGATGCAAAAAAGTAAAATAGCATAAGAGAGACACAAAAACATAGTACACACCACCCCCTTTTCACTCAATGAAAAGACCTCCCCAAAAAAGATGCTTTTGGCACTTTATAAGTAGTGTGTGTACAATGGACCACTTGTCAAAATGAACAAAGTGGACTTCTGATTTTTCTTTTAACAATTGCCTTTTGAGGCTCAAATCTATCACTAAGCACTATAGCTTAGATGTACAAATATTTTGAAAAGTAATCAAAGCATTATAATATAGAAAAAGCCCTAATTTTGAAAGTGAGTTTTTTTTCCATACAACCTTACAATCTGACTGTAGATCTAGAAATTAGATGAAAAATAAGGCACTTTAAAAAAAAGAACCTGAAAAAGTGACCAAATGTGCCTGTACAGAGCATTTGAAGTTGCAAAATGCAGGATTGAATAGGTACACTCACTACAAAATGCAATTTCTAAAAAATCCTTACACCAAAACTAGAAAAGAACACCACCATTTGGAAATCTCAAGAATTTCTACCCAAATTTTTAAAAAATCACACCTAATTTGGAGTCCAGATGACTAAATTATGGCCTCGCAAAGTTGGGCTGCCAAATCAAAAAGCAATCTAAAGAGGGGTCTGGAAAGAAAATTGCTAGCTTAAATTTGATGGTCAAATGGTCATCATAGCATTTATAAATACCCAATTTTGACGGTCAAATGATCATCAATTTTAGCCTCATGCCTGGCTGATATCAGCAAAAAAAGACTCCTCTACTGACATGGTATGCTGACTGGACCGTACAGTTGATGACATGGCAAAAGATGGTAATGTTGATGATGGGTCACTATGCTAGGCTGATGTGTACATGTGTATGGCAGTGTCCACGTGGCACCTAGTGTGCGCTTGACATGGAAAAATAGTTGACAACTTATGTGGCTAGCAGATGAGCAGATGTGTCAGGCTTCATTGCTGACTGGGACTATGTCCCCGTGGCAACAATTTTTTTGCTTTTGTGGAGCGCGTGCATGTGAAGCTTTTGTCCATGTGATTGCGGGAGTCCACATGGTTTTTTGGGGTTTGTTCTTAGAAATGTGTGCGGGCACCAGAAAAGATAGAGCTAGGCCAGGACTTAAAAAAAATGGTGGGGGCCCAGAATGTCGACACCAGAGGAGATTCGAAATGGTAACAAAAATAGTGAATTTTGGTGTTCTTTTGCCGAGAAGGAAGGAAGGGCCACTGGTAAGTGTGGGTTTAGTCCCACATTTGCTATGCGGGTATGTAGAGTAGTGTTTAAAAACAAAGGGCTGCACTTTGAAAGCAAAGACCCACTAGAGGATGGAAGCCAGATGTGGGTGTGTTAGCCGGTTGTTGATTGTTCTGTACTTGCCGAAAGGTTGGGTTAGCCAGCCAGACTTGTAATGCAATGCCCTTTGAAAATTTCAGCCAATCCAAAGAATATTCTTCTATGCAAGGTCTGGATCTAATAACTCGGTTCTATTAAAAAAAATTTCTCTGCTGCCCGAAGGGCAAAATAAATTTAAAAAAAAAATATAGTAAAAAATGGTGAGAAAAAATTTCAGATTTGAATGAACAATTAATTAGATATGCAAAATGACCATACTCATGTTGCAAATTGGGGCCTCTGAGTACTGATTTGCAAAATTTTTATGGACTTTGGCCTAGGGTAGCCAAATTTATAGTCAATCTTCACCTAATCAGCATTTTGGACATAATGGTGAGGTTCGTTCTGGCTCTAGATACTCCCAATTTGTACGATACTCTGAATTCAGGCCAAGGTGCTGAAGAAACAATGGTCTCGAATGACTATGTGAAAAAAAAATCTCCAAGCTCTGATACTATGTAATAATTTTCTTTAAGGAAAAATTCACCCAAGAATTAAGAACTCGAACACAAGCACAACTATAGACCAGAAAAGAGTATGATCAAAATAGCAATGTATTAAAATCAATATGTCATTAGAGTACACTAGGAGTGTTTGTATATAAAGGCCTTTGAGATGCATCTAGAATGCCTTGGAATCAACATCATGACAAGTCATACAACTAGGCACATGTCCACCAGATATGGGTTATCCTCCATTAAGCATGGAAGTAAGTGCGATGATGGGAGGATAAGCTTACAAGGGTGTAACATACAAATCAATGTTGTAGACAACATGAGCTAAAATATAGTTGTGTACTTCTATGTTGTCAATATGACAACTCAAAAAGGTGCGCAAACTGCTAAGTGTCTCACAAAATAAAATAATAAAATAATGCATTAACCTAAGTAAACTTAAATAAGTGTAAATAGTAACTATGTATTTACACCACCAGTTGGTCTTCAAATAGTTTCTTTGGCTGATAAATTATGAACTTAACTTGCGAATGCTACAAATGTTGACTTTGGTTCTTATGAGGAATTCAATTGCTCACTTATGTTTCATTTTCTGAAATTAATTTGATATTAACATTCTACATTTGTTGTGCTATTCGTGTTCACTTGATGATTGAAGTGAACCAAGGTTGTCTCATTCTCATGATCAACAAATAATGAAATCAACATACCTCCTGAACTATAAGAGCAACATCAAAAACAAAGAAAAGATGTAAGATGTGATTCAAGTTAGCATCCAGCATATCAAGAAGACAAAAGGCCTCTAACAGCATGCTGTATCTCATATAGCCCTTGTGAACACTGATGAAATTAAAAGTTAATATTAAGGAGGAATTGTCTCTGCAAGGAAAACAATGCTGTGTTACATTTTGTCATCGATTCTACAATCTCGAGCCAAACAATCGACTTAATCTTGAACCTGTGGGTACTAGTGCTAGTTAATAAATTCAAAAGGGTCCTGCGCAGCTTACAACTGTAATCACCTCTTCAGTGAGGTTTAAGTTTTAGCTCTGTCGAAACTTCCACGACTGTCGAAGGATTAGCTCTGAGCATAGCCAGCAAGATGACGGCGCATCTCTATTCTGTTTTCTATATATATTTCTATCATGTGCATATTTGTATATCAACGATGGCAGCGGTACAGACCTACAAGTTCAACTTGGGTCGCATTAGCTGGAGATTTAACATTTTTGAGAGAGAAATAGGAAAACTATTGTCTTGTCCTACCGGGGGCATTTTGGATCTTAAAATATTTGAAGGGAATATCTAGGAAATAGGAAATGGCGATTTATAATAAATCTATACTAACTAACTTCTACGTTTTTTTTAAAACTTAGTATTATTATTATTAACATTTATATTGAAATGGGTGGGTTGTCATATTTATAAATTTTGTATAATTATATTATTGGTGGTATGGGTAGATAGACGTGGCTAGGATAGGAGTATTTATGGCAGGTTTAGAATCATGAAGGCCATATGAGGTAAAAACAATACTTTCGCAGGTAAGTATCATACTCACATGTGTGATCAGCGAATAAAGTAGTCATTAGCATTGGGGTTTATGTATATCTTATGATACGTAGATTTTATTTATGTTTTGGACACTAATTTTGAGTTTATCTATATCTTATGATACATACATTTAATTTATGTTTTGGAAATTAATTTTGAGGTTTAGTATTCTCTTTCCATTATGGGAAGAGGTAGGGAGGATATGGTGAAAAACAAGAGTTTTAAGTTTAGTAGAGTTTTTTTTCTGAAGTGGAAATGGTAATGTATAGTTAAAGTATTTGATTGGATTGTTGAATATAATGTTAGGGAGTATATAAATTTTAACTTGTGGATTTTGATGCTTGAATTGTAAGATTTTGCCAAATAAGTTGATAGAAAGGGTCCTATTACCATCTTAGAAAGTCACAAATTAAATTATTTTGAATTTGGTTAAATCTATTAAATTTTTTATTTTAACGCAATTATTCTTTCTTGAAACTAGTTAAGCTTTTAATATTGGTTGCTACCTTTATTGTATAGAAGAATATAGATAGGACAAATGAACAAGAGTTGATTCATTTAGATTGTTTGTTAGATAACTTCCATAAAGTTGATAATAAATTAAGGAAATCTTGACAATTATTTAGAAATTCTTAATAAAGTTTCACTAGTGCAATTTTTAGGTACAACTAAAGCTAATAAGAGTAAATATTGCAAATAGAAAAATATAGGGTAGTGGTTGTAAATGCATTGTTTGCAAATTATGTAACCTTATCACATTTGTTTTTCACATAATATAATATAATGCAATAGGCATTTATTCTAGTAAGATTTGGTTTTGAAGGTTTTTTTAATTTAAAGAATGATTTTGGAGGATGGTTTTCGATTCCCATGTTGAGTGTCGTTGTTAGTAATAATGAAATGATGTGTTCTGAATGCATATGCATAATATATTGTATTTTTCCTATGGTAGACATTGATTTTTTAGGATGATTTCATAGTATAATATGTTTTCAATAGTGCATCTAACAAAATTGTACAATTTACTTATTCTCTTCTAGATTGTTAGGGACTTAGCTTATGTTTATTGAAGAGAAAATTGAATAACTAAACAGTTAGAATTTAATCAATATTTAGCAATCTAACTAAGATATTATTTATAAATAAAAATAAGTAGAGAAGGTTTTAGGAGGGATTATTTATTTTTGGATTTGTATGTGTGTGTGTGTGCACACGTGCACAAAAGGATTCTTCAAGTTTTATTAGGGTTCATAATAAAATGATAAGGCTTATTGAGTTTATTGATTAAGGCACATTTGTTTCTATTATATTATCGACATCTTCTAATATTGAGATACCTAGAAATAGTTTTATGATTCTGGCTCAAAGGTACCAATGCTACGATACAAGAATGATATTAGATTATCCAACTTTTTTAATTCATACAAAGATATGATTGATTGGGATGAACTTAAAGAGCTAGAAAAATTTATACAAGAAAGAAACATTATTAAAGAATATACAAAAGCTAAGAACAGAGAATCAAAACATAAGTATATCCTATCCTGGGAGACCATTTTAGAACAAGATATTGTCCACCCTTTGAGAAAATTTGAAAAAAGTCAAGTTGAATGAAGTAATGGCATAGTGAGGTAATGGGATCAATGATGACACCAACTCTTTTATAATATAAGTAGATTTAAGAATTATTTGACAAGTATTTTTAATAATGATGTAGTACATTACTAATATGATAGGCTTAGCAAATCTAAAGATATTTCTAATAATTTAGTTTTGATTTTTTTTTAAATTTACTACTCACTTGAAATCATAATATTATTTGTATATTATCACTAATAGAAAAAAATTGCATTGGGGTTCCCATTTCCTATTCTTAGCTATTATTTTCCATTAAGGTAAAAGTAGGTTTTGAAGGGGCCCTACAAAACTTTACAATCTCTGAGGAGATAAAAATTCATTTAGATCAATAAAAAAACAACCTAAGGAACAAGAAAAATACCAAAAAAGGAAAAAAAAAAACAAACAAGTGAAAAAGGCACACAACCAAGACAAGAACATAAATATACTAGCACGCAAAATCCAACCCAGATTACAACAATTGCATAAGTAGGATTTAAGTTTCCTTCTTTATATATTTAAGTCTTTAGATAGACTCTTTGAGGTCACTCTTCTCTTTTGTGTTATCGTTTTTCTCCACTTCATTTTTCTTCCTTGGGGTGGTTGTTGTTAAATTTCTTGGTTCAACAATCAAACTAGTCAAAGACCCATCTTGTTTACCAACATTGATAATCATTTTCTACTTTTTGCCTCTCTAGTAATGTATACATGCCTATGAGGTTGGCTATAGATGCATTGAGTTGTTCATGGATGTGCAAGAGAAATCTCTATAGAATATCTTTATTTCTATAATTTTGTTCATAATATGTAGCCAAGGCTCGATAATAGTGTTTATTTTTCTCACAAGATCTTCCTCTAATTTTTTTTTGATGATATTGTTCTTATAGTAATACCTTGATCTATATATTTTGGTTATCCAACTTTCTCCAAATCTACTAAAGTCCAATGTTAAGCATTTTAATCTCCTCAACCATCCATTTATCAATCATGAAAGAGGATGGGTACTTGGATTTAGAATTTTGAAGAATACACACAATGCTATCTCTAGTGTCTTTCAAGTTACTCATGCTTTCTAAAAGATTTTTTTCATTTTCCTTATTAGTCTTCTGATGAGGGAGATCCCTCTTTTCAGTTATAGTTTCCCTTTTCACCCTTGTTCCTATTAATCCTACAAGCCTTAATGGAATTCATAATGGTGATCAGTGATGCTAATGCTTATTACATCAAAGTTTTTCCTTTGATGTGAAACTACTAAAGAAGAAGAAGGTATACGATCTCATGACCACCTATAGAAGGGAATGTTCCTCTAGATGGTATGCAAAAAGATGGACAGCATGAAACAAAGTCAAATGTATACAAAATAAAATTGCTTTTCCTATACTTTCGACCAAATTTCAAAATCAACCTTAGCTCAATAACGAGAACATGCCAAGAAAAAGAAATATATTTTTTTAACTTTGAAGTAATATGATCATGTTAGTAACATGATTGCATTATATATCCCATTAGTAAGAACTAGAAGGATTGGTTCTAGTTCTCCATAGCCATAGGAGGTTATCAAGAACCAAAATCCATCTGTGTGTGTGTGTGTGTGTGTGTGTGAGAGAGAGAGAGAGAGAGAGAGAGAGAGGGGTCACATTTCTCTATGGATAATTCCATAACACTTGTTGCTTCTCTATCTGAAGATTTTATTTTTGAGTGCATTTGCATTGAGCTACTATTAGGTGTTGAATAATCAATATCATCGTCATATGACATAGGCTCAAATGCATAAATTACTTCATTACTTTTCTTCTTTCCACTTTCTAGCTCCTGAAGACATTATCTATAACTTCTATCATGTAACCAAGAAGCTCTTCCCACTCTTTTCCATTAACTAGGGAGGCTTTATCTCTTGATCCTAAGTAATTGGTTAATAGTTTCATTCTTAACATAATTGATGACCTAATTATCCATAGCTATTTTTCTTCTTGATTTCTAAAATATTTTCCCCTCAATTTATCATTGTGTAATAATTTGATATACAATCACAAATTTCTCTTTGCCAATCTTTTATGCATATGATTGAGCCTTTTGATGCACAAAAGAGTTAAAGTTAGGATCTAGTACAATAATAGTATTAGATCCCCAACTTAAAAACTTAACCATCTAGAAAATTTTCAAGTTTGAGTGGCATCATTTGTCCTTTTTTGTACCACCAAGGACTTCTGAAATAATAAGCATTTTAAGGTAGGCATCCCTCATCATCCATGTAACTTAAAGGCCTAAACTACTTTGTAGCCTTTCTTTTAATCCAATGATTATCAATGGAATATCATTCTTGCCATCTTAATCTTCAAAGAACTAGGTTAGCCTTCTTTCATGTTTTCAAATTTTTTTCTAAAACTCTCCAACTACCTTAGAAAATTCAGTTTCCAAACACATCTTTTCCTTTTGGTTGTGTGGATAATATTTAATTATCAATATCCTCTTGATGTCTTTGGAGTGTACAACCACTGTAATGTGTTATGTCTTATCATCTTCAATTATTATTGTTAGAGTGTAAATAATTGCATATGGTTTATCCACTGTAGAAGCTATAGACTCCAAAAGATCTCTAACAATTTGATGCCTTATTTGCCCATAATTTGAATGATGGATAGGAAAGATATTAAATGATAATCATATACTCCTACTAGAATTATGTGCAACTAGATGACATTTGAAACATACACATCCTTTTTCTCTACTACTTGTGATAATTTTTGAGCTCCATGAGTCTCATATATTGATAGGCTCTAATAATTTCTGAGATTATTGAGACTAGGAAAACCTAGTTTTTGAAGTAATCAATACTATCCAACAAGATAGGGGGCTGACCCTAAAATAGAAAAAGGTTGAATAAATAGCCAGAGGTAACCTCCCTATCAACTAATCTATACCAACTTTAAATCTCAAAAAACAAAATATGTTCATTTTTAGCTTCATAATACTAGCAATCTTTACACTAATATGCATAATAGTTTGTATAATAAAATAGTAGCCATTAAAAAAATAGCTGCTATGAGTCCTCTTAAATGACATAAACATAAAGACCCTGTGGGCTACCAAGTTCATAGTCATAATCATAAACAAGGAAAAAAAAGAAAAAGACACAGGGCTAGCTGCCCTTCTCAAGCCTATGATATCCTCCTTCTTTGGCACATCTTTGTCCCCATCCCCACCTTCCACTTTAATCAATTTGTCCAGGATGGTTTTTAATCAATCCTCATCCAAGAATCCATAGATGAAATTAGTGGTCTTAGTGACTTTTCCCAGGTCCTTTTCCTCTTTGTTAGCCTACAAAAAATAAAGGGTCATGGTTGTGGAGTGCATGACATTCGTGGAAAAGTCCACAAATATTTTGAACCTTTAATAGATAGCAGTTTGGTTGTCGGCCAAGTCTCTCATGGAATTCTCTAGCTTTTCTAGTCTTACCTTGCTATGGCTATGCTTTCCCTTATGAAAAACACCTTTGAGGTTTTATTTTCTCAAGGAGGTAATATCACCCCCCTAACTCCTAATTGAGGTAGCCTTGGGAGTTTTAGAGACATGGGAGGGAATTATAGCACTTGGGGTAGGTTTTTTGTTTAGAGCCATTCTCTTCTTTTTAGTAGGTTTAGCATCACTTTTAGAGGAATTAGAGCTAGAGTCATGCATAGGGGGTGACTTAAATTTTTCCATTTGGAGGCATTTGTTGGATTTTCTTGAAATTTTCTTACCCTACATAGTGTCTGAATCTGACTCAATTAGGCTAACCTCTGGGTTAATTTTGACATCAAGGGCAGGGGTTTTCTTGAACTTCTTGTGGCAAGTGCTAGGGCTAGGGTCAATGGAGCCTTGGGGGGTGAAAGACACAAGGGGGTTAATAAAGAGTGGTGGATTTAGGGAAAGATGTTAGGTATAAAGTTTATTCATTATCCCTTGATGGATGAAGTAGAAGGTTTCCCCCTCCTGATGTTTCCTTCTTACCTTATGAATACCATCTTATAGAGAATGCAATAACAAAAATGGGAAGGAGATATGGTCCAAATTCCTAAAATGATTTAAGGTGGAGAAATGGTTGTAGTATACTTACTTAAAAGGGTTCCTCCAAGGTGATATACTACATGGTGTAATAACAAATGATGTCCCATGACTTAGGAAGGATAGGCCAAGAAAAGCTACCATGCATTCTCTCAGATTCCTCTTTTACCTTGAAGAATTTTCACAAGATAGCTTCCTCATTGACATTTTCATGCCTCCACTAGTTCTTTCCTTTCATCAAAAGTTCACCATCCATTGCAATGGTTTCCTCCAAAATATCAAAGATCATGCCATTAACAGTCACATTCCTATCCTTCCAAATCTAGAAGAACTACATCGATATAACTTCATCATTCTTCACCATACCCTCCATCTACTTTAAAATGCCACCTTCCTATAAGTACACCATAAACACCTCACTCTGACAAATGCTATCTTCCACACCCATCAATTCTATAAATTGTTATTTCCCATTTTTTCACCCAGATCAACCACTAATTAATCAGACGAAATAGGCGTGTTGTAGTTTTTGACATTGATGGGTATAAATTGAAGACCCTTAGAAAATAAAATGAAAAAGGAATTACATGACCATCATAAGTTTTCAATTTTTCCCAAAAAATAAAAACTCACCCTCCTTGACACGTGTGAGCATTCTCTTTCCTTTTGTAAATGGTCTTTGCCAGCTATATCTTGTGTGGGAATTTATTAACAAGGATAATTTTAGTGGTTAATTTTTTCCAATTGGCTAATCTCACTGACCAAAAACCACAAATTTGGTTATTTCTTTTTCATTTTTGGGGTGGTCGTGTCACTTGCACTTTAGGAAAATTGGGTCCCATGCTTAGGTTGATCACCAATAATAATACAAAAGTATTTATATTTTAATGATGACTTCATCAATGGAATCTAATTTTCCTATGTAGTAAATTAAATATATTTGCCTACAATTTCCAAGGCTTGTGGGTAAGTGCACCAAGTTGTGGTGCCAAAAGGGGGGTATAAGTGGACACATTTTTCCTGAAATCTGCAAATTTTGAACTTCAACAAGAATTTGAAGATAGTTACGCTCAAAATTTTAAGATATGACAAAAACAAAAAGTTGAAGTCATTTGACTCTAGTTTCTAAACTACTAATTTTTTTTCAAAATGGTTTAGTTTTAGGTCCTCGAAAAAGGTGGCCACAAAAAGTGGTACTATTTATTCCAAAAAAACATAACATAGTACAAAGTGTGGCCTCCCTAAAATTTTAACTTTTTTTTGAAATTCTTTAATCGCTTTGGTCAAAAGTTACTTAATACTATGTAGTTTATCCCAAATTTTTTGGGAATTTTATAATGTGTATTTTTTTAATGAATTTTTTAACTAGACACATCCCAAAAATGTGAAATATTTGTGTGCCCCCCCTAGAAATAATTGAAAACTAATCTAAAATCAAAACTTTCTTTTTTCAAAGTGTGTAGAATAGAGTCTAGTTTCTAAAAAACTAAGTTGTTGCAAAATTAGATGAATGAGCTAAAATCTATAGCCAAATTAGTACATGGTGGTTTTTGAAAAAAAATGAACATACATTCAAAATAAATTATAGATGAAAGGTTTGAAATAGTTAAGATTAAAAATAAATTATATGGTTAGATAGCTAACACAAAGACCTATAATGCTATGTAACTTGATCTTATCGATACCCAACCATGAGGAATCTTGAAGGGGAGCACACAAGAAAAAGAAATCATTTTTGGTATGTTTGATGGAAAACATGTCTCAAACCTGTTTATAAACTCCAAACCTTTGGGTTGGATCTCCAAGGCAAAACCAAGACTTAGGATTGGGTTTAAAGTAATGATTTCAATAGCGCATGCACCCTATAGTGTGCACATGCTATAGCATGCACGTGTTATTGAACTTTGCATTCCTAGTAGCGCATGTGCATTATAGTGCATACGCACTATAGTGTTCACACACTATCAATACCTAAATTGCAAAAGAGAACCAGGTTGGGGGGGGGGGGGGGCAAGGTAATGGTTATCTGTGTGTGTGAGAGAGATAGAGACAAAGTAGGGGATGGGAGAGGGGAGAGAGTAAAAGATGGGAGAGGGAAAGTGAGAAGGAGTAGAGGTGGAAAATAGAGTATAGGATGGGAGAGAGAGGAAGTGTGAGAGTAGGGGTGGTAAAGAGAGTACAAGATGTGAGAGAGTAGGGGTGACAAAGAGAGAGTGCGGGATGGGGGAGAGAGAGGAAGTGTGAGAGAGAGTACAAGTTGGGAGAGAGAGATTGAGAGTAGGGGATGGGGGGGAGAGAGAGTAGGTAGTTGGAAACAAAGTGGGAGAGGAAGAGCAAGAGAGAGGAGGATGGTAGTGCATGTGTATGAAAGAGAGTGAGTATGGAATGGGAGAGGGGGAAGACAAAGTAGCTCGAGAGAGAGTAGGGGATGGAAGAGAGAGTAGGCGATGGGAGAGAGAGTGGGAGAGGGAGAGAGGGGGGATACAAATGTGTGTCCGAGAGAAAGAGAGAGAGAGTAGGGGATAGGAGAGAGTGTGAAAATTCAGGAGAGAGTAGAAAGGGGGAGAGAGAGATTGAGAGTGAGAGTGAGAGTGAGTAGGTGGTGGGAGAGGGAGTGGGAGAGGGAGAGCGAGTGAGATAAAAATTAGGGGATGGGAGAGGAGAGAGGGGGGATGGGTGTGTGTGTGAAAGAGAGAGAGTAGGGAATGAGAGAGGGGAGAGAGAGATAGAGAGAGTAGGCAATGGCAGAGGGATGGGAGAGAGAGAGAGAGAGAGAGAGAGAGAGAGAGAGAGAGAGAGAGTAGGCAGTGGGAGAGGGAGTGGGAGAGAGAGAGGTGGAATGGAAGTGTGTAAGAGAGATAGAATAAGGGATGGGAGAGAGTAGATAGTGGGAGAGGGACTGCGAGAGAGAGGGGGGGGAATGAGAATGTGTATTTATTTATAAGAGAGATAGAGTAGGGGATGGGAAAGAGTGTGAGAGTTTGAGAGAGAGTAGAAGGTGGCAAAGAGAGCTCATACGGGATGGGGGCGAGAGAGAGAGAGAGAGAGTAGGGGATGGGAGAGAGTGTGAGAGAGAGTAGGAGATGGAAGAGAGAGAGTGAGAGTAGGGGATGGGAGAGAGAAAGTAGAGAGGGAGAGAGAGTACTTGAGAGAGAGAGATAGTAGGTGGTGCAAGAAGGAGTGGGAGAGGGAGAGAGAGTGGGGATGGGAGTGTGTGTGACAAATCTAGAGAGTAGGGTATGGGATAGAGTGTGAGAGTGTGAGAGAGATTAGGTGGTGGTAGAGAGAGAGATGTTAGAGAGAGAGTAGGGGATGGGAGAGAGAGAGAGTGAGAGTAAGTGATGGGAGAGAGAGAGAGTAGAGAGGAAGAGAGAGAACTTGAGAGAGAGATAGTAGGTGGTAGGAGAGGGAGTAGGAGAGGGAGAGGGAGAGAGAGAGAGATAGGGGGATGGGAGTGTGTGATAGATGTAGAGTAAGGGATGGGAGAGAAGAAGAGTGGGGGGATAACAGCGTGTGTGTCTATGAAAGAGAGAGCGCAGGGGATGGGAGAGAGTGTGAGAGTTGGAGGTGGGAAAGAGAGAGTACAAGGATGGGGGAGAGAAATTAGGTGGTGGGAGAGGGAAAGAGAGAGGGGGGATGGGAGTGTGTGTATAAGAGAGATAGAGTAGGGGATGGGAGAGAGTGTGAGAGAGTAGGGGATGGGAGAGGAGAGAGAGAGAGTAGGGGATGGGAGAGAGAAAGTAGGCCGTGTGAGAGGGAAAGAGAGAGGGGGGATGGGAGTGTGTGTGTGTGTGTAAGAGAGATAGAGTAGGGGATGGGAGAGAGTGTGAGATTGAGTAGGTGGTGGTAGAGAGAGCTTATATAGGATGGGAGAGAGAGAGAGTAGAGGGGGAGGGAGAGAACTTGATAGAGATAGATAGTAGGCAGTAGGAGAGGGAGTGGGAGAGGGAAAGGGAGAGAGATACAGGGGTGGGAGTGTGTGTGATAAATGTAGAGAGTAGGGGATGGGAGAGAAGAGAGTGGGGGGATAAGTGTGTGTGTCTATGAAAGAGAGAGAGTAGGACATGGGAGAGAGTGTGAGAGTGTGAGAGAGAATAGGGGGTGGTAGAGAGAGAGAGTATAGTGATGGGGGAGAGAAAGTAGGTGGTGGGAGAGGGAGAGGGAGAGGGAGAGAGAGAGGGGGAATGGGAATGTGTGTAAGAGAGAAAAAGTAGGGGATAAGAGAGGAGAGAGAGAGTAGGGGATGGGGGAGAGAAAGTAGGTGGTGGGAGAGAGAGTGGGAGAGGGAGAGAGAAGGGAGATGGGAGTGTGTGTGTGTGTAAGAGAGACAGAGTAGGGGATGGGAGAGAGTGTGAGAGTGAGTAGGTGGTGGTAGAGAGAGCTCGTACAGGATGGGAGAGAGAGAGTGAGATAAGGGGATGGGAGAGTGTGATAAAAAGTAGGGGATGGGAGAGAGAGAGAGAGAGAGAGAGAGAGAGAGAGAGAGAGAGTAGGCAGTAGGAGAGAGTGTGTGTGAGAGAGAGAGAGTAGGCAGTAGGAGAGAGTGTGTGAGAGAGAGAGAGAGTAGGTAGTAGGAGAGAGTGTGTATGTGTGTGAGAGAGAGAGAGTAGGCAGTAGGAGAGAGTGTGAGAGTGTGAGAGTAGGGGGTGACAGAGAGAGTACAAAAATGGGGGAGAGAAAGTAGGTGGTGGGAGAGGGAAAGAGAGAGGGGGGATGGGAGTGTGTGTGTAAGAGAGACAGAGTAAGGGATGGGAGAGAGTGTGAGCGAGTAGGGGATGGGAGAGGAGAGAGAGAGTAGGGGATGGGGGAGAGAACGTAGGCAGTGGGAGTGGGAGTGGGAGATGGAGAGAGAGAGGGAGGATGGGAGTGTGTGTGTAAGAGAGATAGAGTAGGGGATGGGAGAGAGTGTGAGAGTGAGTAGGTGGTGGTAGAGAGAGCTCGTACAAGATGGGAGAGAGAAAGAGTAGAGAGGGAGAGAGAGAACTTGAGAGAGAGAGATAGTAGGCAGTAGGAGAGGGAGAGGGAGAGAGATAGGGGGGATGGGAGTGTGTGTGATAGATGTAGAGAGTAGGGGATGGGAGAGAAGAGAGTGGGGGGATAAGAGTGTGTGTGAGAGATCTAAAGAGTAGAGGATGGGAGAGGAGAGAGGGTGAGAGAGGTAGAGAGAGTAGGTAGTGGGAGAGGGAGAGCGAGAGAGAGAGAGTAAAGGATGGGAGAGGGGAGAGAGAGTGTGTGAAGGATGGGATAGGGGAGAGAGAGTAGGAAGAGAGAGAGGGTAGGGGATGGGAGAGAGTAGGGAGGATGGAGAGTGATGTGTTTTCACATAGTGTGTATGCACTTTATAGTGCGTACACACTATAGTGCATACTCACTATGTGAAATCGCCTAAAAATGGGCAAAAAGAAACTTTGGGGCCCATTTCATCCATTTTTTTCTTTTGGTCTGTTATGCACTCTGTTATTCTAATAGAAATCATAGATTCCAACATAGCAACACCATTTCAACACTTTTGGAAGCTAGCAAACACAAAATTCAATCATTCGATATGTGATTTGAAGACTTTTCGAATATTCCTTGTATAGAAAAGGTTAGTGCAATCTATTTTAAATATTGTTTGTTGATATATAGATACAAATTTAATTATAATTTGACATGTTGTTTAATATATAGTGAATTTATTGAAATTTGTATGTTTGAATGAAATGTTATTTCGAAATGGTTAGAGATTTGACAAGTCATTTGATATATATTGTGTATTTATTCAAATAATTATAATTTTAATATGTATTTGAATAATTTGTAATTTACACATTTTAAATAATTCATATGTTTGAATAATTTGACATGTAGAAATCATCATCATGCCAAGGAAGAAACCAAAATCTCAAACACATGAAGATAGGGAGAGAGATTTGGCAATTAAAAGAGATAAAATGAAATTACTACGTGAGCAAAGAAAATTGCAAAGCAATAATGAAGAATTAATTTTCGAGGATCAAGAACCACCAGTACAAAGAAACAAAGAGAAATAATTAGAAAGATAAAGAGAACAAATGAGACTGTTATGTTCAAAAAGACAATTGAATTGTGAAGCTACACCATCTTCCAATGTTGGATTCATATCGCCCACTATACCATCTTACAATGTTGGAGTCATATTGTTTGCTACACCATCTTCCAATGTTGGAGTCATATTGTTGGCTACACCATCTTCCAATGTTGAAGTCATATCGTTCTCTCATGTTGAAGAGACATTGATTTGTAGATCCGATGATATATATACTCAATCATGTCATGTTGAAGGCACAACCCCAACACATCAAGTAGGTGATATTCCATCTTTTGCATCTTATTGTCAAGGCATATCATCTTTAGTTCAAGATACGCAATACACTCGACCTTATGTTGATGTTCAAAATATTGAGAGAATGGAAAAGATTATAACACCTTCTAGAATTCATTTTAGAAGACCAAAATATTTGATTGATAGTGATACTAACATTTTGAAATCAATGCCTGACTAGATTAGCAAGCGTACTTGTTAAAGAAAAGTTAATCATATGTGGAGAGTTTTTTTTGAAGAATTAAATATTATAGGTCAATGCCAATTATTTGTTGAAATGATGAGAAATTTGAAATTTAGGCCTATCATGAAGATTCCTAGGCTAAGAATGGTGGATGATTCAAATGAAAAAAATATTGTAAAGAATCTAATGAGTGCTTATGACAAAGTGGGTTCTAAATCAAGCACCAAAGATAATAATATCACAAGATGAGTACTTACATAGACAATAGTAAGTAGCCAAATGAAGAAATCTCGACTCATGAGAAAGACAAGAAAAACATTAAAAATTGGTAGAGGTACTCTAAGGAGAGCCATGCTAATGTGTGAGAGATTAGAAGATCCAACAAAAAATGAGTTATGGACATTTAGTGGTAGACTTCCACAAAAGGATAAAGAAATTAGTGAAGCCTTCAAATCATTGATCGAAGATTTTTGAAAAAATAACACACATGTTTTCCCTAATCAAAGAGATGTTGTAAGGAGGATTGGTAGCCAAAATCGCAACCCACATGTGAAACATTTTTTGGACTCAACTCATACACAATTTTTTGCAAAATTTATTGGTATGTATCCTCAAATTCGAATAAGTCAAAGATTTTTTGAGATGGGTAAACCTTTTTATGTGAAGATAAATCACACATGCACAACTTGTTGTTGTAGGATACATATTGAATTTTCTAACCATTTTTATGTTTTTAGGCATATATGTGTAGTTTTGCATTCTTAATTTGCTTTGCAGGATTGTGACATAAATGAGCCACCAAGATCTTCAAAGGAATTCATATCCAACATTTTATGTGAAATAGGGGACAACCAACAATTTTACAAGACATCATGCTTGGATGGTATGTGCTTATTTTGTGGTTCTTTGCAACTTTTATCAACTTGTCAACATATAGATATTACACATGCAATTGGAAATGAAATAGTAGATTAAAAAAAATTTAAGATAGTGACATATGCTCTAAAAGATGGGAAATATGGTAAAAGATGTGATTTAGTCATTGAAAAGATTCTACTGTATGAGTTCATGAAGATTTTTTATGAAAATATTATTTACAAGTATGCAAGGCATACCCATAGAGCTTGATGGCTAGATTTGCAATTCAAGTTGTGCAAGGATACATTTCCACTAGATACCATTGTTTCGGTTGTAGATTTCATAGAGAACTACACACTACAACCACAAAATGAGGTGCAAGAAAACTATTATATTTCTCAACAGGTTTCCATATTTGTTCACATAACATTCATGCATTCACCTACAAGTACAGAGGATGACAGAAAGATTTTGAGGGAGTACCATTTTTACATCAATGATGATCTATCACATTCTATGGAGTTCATACATGGTTTTTTTCAACTATTTTATGAAGATTTAGCTAACAAGGGCATAACATATCATTAGCACATTACTTGGTCAAACAATTGTGCATCTCAATTCAAGAATGTACAGATTTTCTATTGGTTAAGCAGGATGCATAGGTTGTGTAGAATTCAATAAATGTGGAATTTCACAGAGGCTGGTCATGGTAAGGGAGAGCACAATGGTGCAGGCGCATGCATTAAAAGAGTGTTGGCTCGTGAAGAACTAAAGTACAAAGATGGAGCAATATTGATAGATGCAAAATTCATCGTCCAATGGTGTAACGCTACAATGGGTCCAAGTAAGGAAGGTGAGTCTACAGTTCATAGATTTTTTTGGTTGATAGATAATACTAACATTTCACCATATCAGCATTGTTGCACACTAACAGGATCTAGTGAGTTACACTCTTTTAGAAGCTCTGATGCAGGTTCATGGAGTATCCACACATGAAAAATGGCATGCTATTGTCCATCATGTGCTGAAGAAAATTGGGATGACTGTGAGTCAACTAAATGGGTGGACAAATGGGATATACGAGTTTTGGACCCAATTGACACATATCGTCCCCCACAAGCACTGGAAATGGTAGAGATGGATTTGTCTATTGACTTTGACTACTTGTCAGATCTAGTACAACCTGGTAATATATATATTTATATATATTTGTAATTTCAATATGTAACATTATAACTTTTAGCCAAGTATTTTCTAAATTAATGATTGCATTTTGTAAATTTGTCACTGCAAGCCATGTTTTTGCTGTTATTGCACTTGAAGACAATGAAGAAGGGACATTATTATTTGTGTCGTTGTGTTGAGGCCAAACAAAAATTAGATCACTTGGTTATAGATGGTGAAGGTTTAGAGTACCATGTCAGTGTGGTGGTTGTAACAGGCACATGGCTTAGACGATATTCTATGAAGAACCCTAACTTGTAGTTATTTGAGGATTGGCAAACAAAGAGGAAGATTCTTCATTATTCAAACTTTGTTGTCACATCAAATGTCCACTTGATAAAATATGGTGGAAAACCACATAATAAGATTGTTTGGAAAGTTCATGAGTCAGACCATGAGGCAATACTTGAGACATTAAAATGTCGATCAGATCCAGTTGGCTCATTAGATTGAATATGGAGAGAGGGAGAGAGAGGAAGAATGATTAGTTGGATCCAAATACAATGTTACAATCTCTTCCCCAAGACTAGCCATATGACTAAGGTGGACTGTATTTTTATGATGTGTAAGTGATGAGATTTAGTTTTGATTTGTTTAGAATCTAGATACATTATTTAAATTTATATTAGATTCTTTAATAGGACCCATTTTTAGACTAGTCATTTGAATAAGTTAAAGTTTAGAATTTATTGTTTAGATCAAAATATAGTAAAAGAACATGAATATTGTTAGAATGTAAATGCTTTGTGATGTAAAGTTATGATTGTTTGCATGTAACCAAAAAATTCAAACTAGCGAAAGCAAGGATACAACGGGAGAAGTTTTCAATACTCATCAAACAAGGGTTATCATATAACTCAAAAAGAAAGGATTTCTACAAATGGATAGTTCTTAATGATAAGAAAATTCAATTTTTTTCATTCTCTAATTTTAGTGGATTAATCTTATCTTAGATTTTTTACTGTGTTGATTCTTCATTTGCAGGTCACCAAAGAAGAGGGCTAATAAAGTTGACGCACAAGTGATAAAGGGTGAGATGTCAAAATCATCTGGAAAATTGTATTATCAATTCACATCCTCAATAGTTATTAGTGTTCTTTTTTCAAGTACCATTGTATGTTAATCATCGTATGCCTGGAATTGTAGAGGATCACAATCATCAAAGAGTAAGAAGGAAAATAGGTCTCAATCTGATGATAATGGGTCAGTGACAGATATAGTTCTCTCTAAGGATAATGTTGATCAACCAATATATAGGTTGAGAGAACCAAAAAGACTATTTAGGTCTACTAAAAAGAAATCAAACTTTTGATATTTTAGGATACAAGATGTATATTGATGGATTTGACAAGAATTAAAAGTATATAGACAATCAATTTAATCTTCCATAAAATGGTTCTTATATTAACAAATTTTACTGTATTTATTGATTTTGTTCCAGCATTTAATGTGATTTAAGTGATGTGGGTATATATTGGATAGGTTCAGCATATGCTTTGAATGATTTATCCATGATCATCATGAGATGACCATCTCAAAAGTGTTTATTGAGCTCATTTTTCTAGCTACAAGACTAATTTATTCTTAATTTTATTCCAAACCATGGTTTCTTGTGATAGATACCCAAGAATACTTGCAATCATTGCATTCCAATTTTTTGGACTTTGAATCATTATTATCATAAAGTTGGAATGTTGGAAAGGGTTAATACTTGATTATGTATATTCATCCTACATGTGTTCCATGAGGTTAATACTATTGTAACATTTTAAGATTTAATTTTGTGAATTTTTTCCTCATTTTGTACATGATCAATTTGTTCAAGTGACATATGATGAGGTTGTTTGTACAACATAATGATTGAGTTGAAGTGATTTATGAAGTAAAGGGCTATTTAATGTAGCTATTTAAATTATGCATATTTGATGGCCATTTCTCTCTATTTTGTAGTCCTTTTTCACAACACTATTTCTAACATGGTGTTGTTCAAGTTCACGAATGATCACAATATCTGTGACTATACAACAAGTGTGTTTGTTTGATGCAAAGCCCTCCTATATTCCCCTAGGAACCACAACTCAACTCTAGGATTCTCTTGTATTCTTGGAATCTATCCAAGGAATTAGACTCTACTAGGGTTCAAGAGGAGGTATCTAACTTGGTAACATCTTCCTACAACCATGTCTAAGAGGTTATAAGCCAAATCTTTAGTTTGTCTTCTAAACACTCACATTGTTCACTATGCACCTAGTGTACCCTGGTGCCTCCAACATACCAAAACTCGTCCTTGGCTTCATACCATGACCCCAAAAGCTTTGATCATCTCAAAACATCCCATATAACATGTTCCAACTCCTTGCACACTCTCAAAAACTCATCTCTTACACTTTCTCAATTTTGCCTCTTCTAGGCTTGTTCCAACTAGCCCTTGCCAGTCATTAATTTGTTGTTTTCTCCAAACTTTCCCACGGAACTTCCTAAACTATTGGATGATTAAAATACCCTTTTCCTCACTATAAAATATAATCCAAAAACAACTACACTTGTTTTGTAAAATATCGCTCAAAACTGGCTATTTCAGTCTGCCAACTAGGCCTAGCTTAAGGCCATTTACAAAGCAACTCACAATCCCTTGACTTTTGGAACTCCCATGACCCAAAAAAGTCTTAAGAGAAAACTCAAATTCAAGGATTTTTCTATTTTTTTGGTCTCATGATCAACTTTACAATGGTTTTCACAAAACCCTCCTTTCTCGCCCCTTTACCCTAGGGCTTTCTAGAAATCTTACTTTGCAACATCTCTAGAACCCCAAAATGGTTCAAAAACCTTCAATTTGGTTATATTAGATGAATTACAATATAAAATGCAACTCTTATTTGGATAAAACACTAAATCCACCTTTGGAGCAATCACATACCCCTTTTTATGCACTCAAATTGTAGGGAAAACTATACATTCATTGCTCAAACTTCAAAATTCTTAAATTATCAATCAATTTTGACCATCCAAACTTGTCTCCCACATTTGGTAATGAGGTTTTAAACTCATTTAGACTCTCAAACCCAAATGAAACCTGCCTTTGGACCCCTTACATGACT
Source organism: Cupressus sempervirens (assembly GCA_028749045.1). Lineage (NCBI taxonomy): Eukaryota > Viridiplantae > Streptophyta > Pinopsida > Cupressales > Cupressaceae > Cupressus > Cupressus sempervirens. The sequence goes on from CM053793.1 coordinate 581,305,657, forward strand.
CGATTAAGCCCATTCTGGCCAACATTTTACAAAATATTGCACTTTTAGTGCCTTTTACATCTTTTAGAGTCTTTGATAGCCTTATTACGTTATTCAATACCTTTATAGGTCTTTTCTATCCACCCCTAACCTAGGATTGATCCAAATCCATTCCTAGTGACCCCTAGGTTCCTTGTAGGCTCAATAATGCCATTCAGGCTTACATTAATGCTTTGATTATAATATGATCAATCTATGATCAAAACAAGATCACATGTCCATGATTAAAATAATTACAAGTTTTAATGACCTTAAAAGGTGATTTGTCTTCCAATCCACCTAAGGATTTCTCATCTTGCCTGCTGCTTGTGATCTTGGTGCTCCTACACTAGTGTTGGCCAACAATTCAAAAATTTGTGTTATCGATTGAGCTACTAGATCTTGTCATTTTTATTTTTTTCCTTGAGCAAATTCGTACACTTAGCATAGCTACTATCTTTCAAAGTTCTTCCTTATCCTTATAAATATTAGATTTGAGTGTAGTTTCAATATTTGGTAGCTTATCATCAAGAGTAGTCATCTCATAGAAAAAAAGTCTTCTAGCCTGATGTAGAGGATAGGGTGATGGACCCAAGTAACAACCCAAAATGAGCAAATTTGTAACAATGTGCCAAGTGACCCTTCTAGGTCCTAATGGGAAAATCCCACAAATAGTCAACTATAGGATTTTTTTAGGCTTTAATAGGTTTTTTCTAGCCTATCTAGCATGTTCCCATCAACACCTTTCAGTTTCCATACCATGCAAGCCAAAATGCATAATTAACCCAAATGTTGTCAATGCATTTTCACAAGTCTGTAACAGCAGCAAGACAAAATGATGGATAACTTTTGATTTTTTCAAATGATTCCTTGAATAAATGACCTTTCTAGAAACCCTTTATCCTTTTCTAAAACATATGTAAGACTTAGATGCAACTCCTTTAGAAAATATCTAAGATTCTACACACTACCCCTATATTCATCAATAAAGCAATAGTGCATTTACAAAGCAACATATAGAAATACTCAAATTATAGACTTCAAAATTTGCATAGGCTTCTAAAATGACTTCAATTAGACAAATCCACTCTCAATTTTAGTCTATGGGTTTGCTAACCCCAAAAGCCCCAATTCACCTTCTCAAAACCCTTGTTCCTAAGGCATCACCAATCTCACACGTGCCAAGCCTTCTTGGACAAATTTAAAATTCATACATCTATGTTTTATCACCATAAACATGAATCAACTCACAAACACTACCCTTCTTAAGGATAATCTCTTCCTAATTGACTGCCCCCTCCAAATAACCCTTGTTTTCACAACTTTATTTGATTTGGTGGCCACCAATCTCAAGTTAGATCTTCATTTCATGATTAGAAATATTTTTAGAAGTTAGATAAATGGTATTCCATGAAGAAACAATGATAATTTCATGGAATGACCATGATTAGATGCAAAAAACTGTCAAAATGCTTAGAAATAAGACTACTACAGCCAACAGTATAGAAGTTTGATGAACAAAACTTGAAGTTTCATTGCTAAACTGAGTAAAGAATCTCAAAACATGTCTACTAAGATGTTACCAATCATTCCAACATGTGGAAGCACTCACAAAGAAAAGATATCTTCAAATTACTCTTGAAACTAGACATTTTCCTTCTATTTTTTTGACACAGTCCATACAAAACAAATATTTATAGACTTGGGAGATAGAAACTAACACCCTTAACCAACTCCAACTGGTTTCACTTCCTATTTCTTCATAAAAATTAAACTATGCAGTTTCCCTCCAAAATGCCCATGTAGCCATTACATTCAAGATTTAAATTTTTTAACTATTAAACTATGTTTTTAAAGACCTTTTTGAATCTTTTAACTTATCAAATGACATGACAAGGTTACGATAACCTATAAGACCCTATCAAAGGACTCTCCTACCCTATGAAATCCCTAGATCCTATTCAATCGCTCAATTACAACTTTTCCAACATTGAAATACATCAAGATATCATACAACATTATGACTTTTTTATGCTTTCAAATGCCATGATTGGGTGAAGGATTGCCCAATTGACTCTAAGAGATTCTCCATGACCTCTGTGATGACTTGGACATCCAATGTGCCTCTGATAAGCATATGATGCTCTTGCATCACAACCTAAGCTTCTCTTGAAACTTGTTTTATAGTTCTTAATTTCAAAATAGATACGACTTTTTCATTGTAACATGTAGGCACAAATCTCATAATTTTACTCATGTTCATCATCATTACTTAATGGTGTAGGGGCACCAAGGTCATTCTATGAAGATACAATCATTGAAGACACCAAGGACTAAGGATCCAATGGACTTCTAATACATGGAGACTCTACCCTGCAAGTGTACTCCACTTCACAAGCCCAACCCTCAAACTTAGGGTACTTAAACAACTTGGATCAACACTTAGGATCCAATTGAAAAAATAGTAAAAAAGGCATAAAAACTGAGTTTTTTATTGACCAATTCTGTCCACCATCCATATAATGACCTTTTCCACATGTGGGGATCTTAAGTACATGCCTTCAAGTAGTTATAACTTCCATTTGGATGGTTGGAACACCATACAACCTCATGTTCAGTTTGACAACTATTATTTGCAAAAATTGCTCTTAGCAATTTTTTGCACTATTTTGCACTTTTGTAGGTTGGTTTAGTGGTTTTGAGTCTATAATAATCATTTGGAATGATTAGGGTTCATTTAGTTTGGTGGTTAGTTGAAATTCCAAAAAGTGCAAAAATTGCAAAGTTGCATTAGCAACTTTTGCAACAATTTAGCAACTTTTAGGAAATAACCATAAAATTGTCTATATTCCTATATTCATTTGAGGTTTTACTGTTGCCAAAACTTTTCTAAGTCATAGAATTGGAATAAAGTGAAAAATGTAAAAATTGCACTTTTTATGCAAAGTTGCATTGTTGAAAGTTGTAAAAGTTGCTCAAATTTGCAACTTAGTGGAAAAAGGGTTGTGGGATCGAACTGTCTACTTTGTTAGATCTAGGTGGCTAGGTAAACCCTATCCCTAACCTCATCCTATCCCCTTCAGTGCTTGAACATTATCGGGCATGCCAAACTAGAATGTCCCTAAGGGTCACTAAATGCCATAGGGCTGCGATCTTTAACGAGGCATATCTCGGAGCTCGTGTGAGGTATGGATGCAATTCTAGTTCTTACAAGACCATTTTGAAAAGACCTACAATAACCTCTCTCACTTTGTGGATATCACACACCATTTTTATTTTACAATGCCATCTTGAGTGATGTTGAAACTTGCAGTATTGGCCAGTACAAAGTTGCCAACTGCCAAATCTCTCTCAACTTTCGTCGTGGGATCGAACTGTCTGCTCTGGGTGGCTGGGTAAACCCTATCCCTAACCTTTTCCTATCGTCTTCAGTGCTAGAAAGTTCTTGGGCATGCCAAATTGGAATGTTGATCTTTGACAGGGCATATCTCAAAGCTCGTGCAAGATATGGATTCAATTCTAGTTTTTATAGGACGGTGTTGTGGGGACCTACAATAACCTCTCTCACTTTTTGGAGATCATATTCTATTTTCATTTTATGACATCATCTCATGTGATGCTGAAACTTGCAGTATTGTCCAGTACAAAGTTGCCAATTGTCAAATCTCTCTCACCTTTCATCGAGGGATCAAAATTTCTACTCTATTAGCTCTGAGTGGCTGGGTAAACTCTATCCCCAACCTTGTCCTATCTCCTTCAGTGCTCAAACATTCTCAGGCATGCCGAACCAGAATTTCCCTAAGGGTCACTAAATGCCATAGGGCTATGATCATTGATGGGGTATATCTCAGAGCTCCTGTGAGGTATGGATGTGATTCTAGTTCCTAAAAGACCGTGTTGTAGAGACCTACAATAACCTCTCACTTTTTGGAGATCACACTCTGTTTTCATTTTACGACACCATCTCGGGTGATGCTGAAACTTGTAGTATTGGCCAGTACAAAGTTTCCAACTGCCAAATCTCTCTCACCTTTCATCATAGGATTAAACTATTTGTCTACTCCATTAGCTTTGGGTGGCAAGGTAAACCCTATCCCTAACCTCTTTCTATCCCCTTCAATGCTAGAATGTTCTCAAGCATGCTGAACCAGAATGTCCCTAAGGGTCACTAAATGCCATAGGACTACGATCTTTGTTGGGGCATATCTTGGAGCTCGTGTGAGGTATGGATGTGATTCTAGTTCCTACAAGACCATGTTGTGAAGACCTACAATAAGCTCTCTCACTTTTTGGAGATCACACTTTGTTTTCATTTTACGATGCCATCTCAAGTGATGCTAAAACTTGTAGTATTGGCCAGTACAAAGTTGCCAACTGCCAAATCTCTGTCACCTTTCATTGTGGGATCAAACTATTTGCTCTATTAGCTCTAGGTGGCTGGGTAAACCCTATCCTCAACCTTGTCCTATCCCCTTCAGCGCTTGAATGTTCTCAGGCATGCTAAACTGAAATGTCCCTAAGGGTCACTAGATGCCATAGGGTTGTGATCTTTGATGGGACATATTTCAAAGATTGTGTGAGGTATGAATGTAATTCTAGTTCCTACAAGATCATGTTGTGGAGACCTAACATAACCTCTCTCACTTTTTGTAGATCACACTCTATTTTCATTTTATGATGCCATCTTGGGTGATGTTGAAACTTGAAGTATTGGCTAGTACAAAGTTTCCAACTGCCAAATCTCTCTCACCTTTCATCGTGGGATCAAAATATCTACTCTATTACCTCTGAGTGGCCAGTTAAACCCTATCCCTAACCTTGTTCTATCCCCTTCAATGGTAGAACATTCTCAGGCATGCCAAATCAGAATGTCCCTAAGGGTCACTAAATGCCATAGGGTTGTGATCTTTGATGGGGCATATCTCAGAGCTTGTGTGAGGTATGGATTTTCCTATAGGACTATGTTGCAGAGACCTACAATAACCTCTCTCACTCTTTGGAGATCACACTCTATTTTCATTTTACGATGCCATCTCGGGTGATGCTAAAACTTGGAGTATTGGCCAGTACAAAGTTGCCAATTGGCAAATCTCTCTCACCTTTCATCATGGGATCAAAATGTCTCTTCCATTAGCTCTAGGTGGCTGGGTAAACCCTATCCTCAACCTCATCCTATCCCCTTTAGCACTTGAACATTCTTGGGTACGCCAAACCGGAATGTCCCTAAGGGTCACTAAATGCCATAGGGCTGCGATCTTTGACATGGCATATCTCAGAGCTCATGCGAGGTATGGATGGAGTCCTAGTTCCTATAGGACCATGCTATAGAGACCTACAATAACCTCTCTCACTTTTTGGAGATCACACTCCATTTTTATTTCACAATGCCATCTTGGGTGATGCTGAAACTTGCAGTATTGGCCAATACAAAGTTGACAACTACCAAATCTCTCTCACCTTTTGTCATGGGATCAAACTGCCTACTCCATTAGCTCTAAGTGGCTAGGTAAACCATATCCCTAATCTCATCCTATCCCCTTCAGTGCTCAAACATTCTCGGGCATGCCGAATTGAAATGTCCCTAAGGGTCACTGAATGCCATAGTGTTGTGATCTTTGACGAGGCATATCTCAGAGCTCATGTGAGGTATGGATGCAATTCCAATTCCTATAGGATGGTGTTATGAAGACCTACGATAAACTCTCTCACTTTTTGGAGATCACACTCTATTTTCAATTTTCATTTTACAATGCCATCTCGGGTGATGCTGAAACTTGCAGTATTGGCTAGTACAAATTTGCCAACTGCCAAATCTCTCTCACCTTTCATCGTGGGATCGAACTATCTACTCCATTAGCTCTAGGTGGTCATGTAAAGCCTATCCCCTTTAGTGCTCAAATATTCTAAGGCATTCTCGAATATTCTCCACTACACTAATTACAAATACTTTCGAGTTGTTTAGGAGCCTTTAAGACCTTTAAAATTGACTTGTAACTTTTCATGCCAACTTCAAAAACAAGAAATTTTATTACATTAAATCTAGGCATTATCTTTCAACAAAAATTTATTAGCATTCTTATTTAGCCCCATCCAAAGTTTCAAGAAAGGTCTAGGAATAATTTGTGCTGAAATTTAAACTTAATTTAAATAGTAACCTTATGCAAATTTCAGGTTGACATTGTCCATGAACAAATCATTGCTCAATCAACCTTGTCCTCTCCAATTTGGAGTTCTCCCTTGTTTACCAAATTAGTCTACAAAAAAACTCAAAAGAGCCTAATTATTCTCAAATTGATTATGTTTGAGAAGGGTACATTGCACTCACCTTCAAGGTGTGAATCTCTTTGTAATGATAACATTTCTCTCTCAAAAGCCATAATATTGAAACCCAATGAATGCATGAAAATACCAAATTGTAGGTCATGTGTCTAATGGCTTCTTTTTTACTCATTTTTTTTTATATTCATTACACATCCAAATTGTCACCAACTTTGTAACTCTCTATCCTCCACTAAAAACATCAAATTGCTAGAGGCAACTCATTGTTCTGTGTTGTTTGTCATGACTAGAGATGATAAGAGTATGAGTAGATATAAAATATTTTCTAAAAAATATAAATATATTACTATGTGACAATGGATAATCAATATTGACTAACTTTAAAGATGTTAAGAAAAAGGGGAAATTTAGTTAAAAACATTGGAAATTTAGTTTAAAACATTGATAAATTGTTAATGAAGATAAAATATTGAATGGACTTATATCAAAAGTAGTGATGTAGAAATAGAAGATATGAGTCAAAGGGGGAGAAATGAACTATTGGTGAATGCTACTTAGGGAGAGAAGTGTTATAGTTAAGATATGAGTCAAGTAGAGACATGAAGTAAAGAAGTGTTGCAAGGAGGAGATGAAGGGTTTATTAGTTCTATGAGTATTTGTTAGAGTAAATAATTAATTATTAATTATTTATTCTATTACTTAAGCTTACTTAGGTTAATGCATATTTAGTAATTAATGCATGTAGTGGTTGTTGTTGACAACTCGGGAGTTTTCTCCTTTTTTAGCATATTCCACTTTTTGAGGATATGTGCTGAGTTGTCATTTTTGTCCTCTACCTCCTTCCAGCTTGTTCTACAAGCTTCCATGAGGCCTTTTTAATCGGTCTCTCTCTCATTGTAAATCATTCCATTCACATAGCAATCTCATTTTCCTATTGTGAAATATTTTCTCTTGCTCTTTCGGTTTCTCTTCAGCAAGCTATTTGCATGTAGGTGATCTTGGCGACTGCGGAGTTGGATTTCATCAACTCCTACATGGTATCAGAGCCTCCCTGCTGCTTCTTGTTTGAAGGATTTTTGAAGCCGTGATTTGAAGTCACAAACCCTAGGTTGTTTGTGCATTTTTTCTTCAAATCAGGGCTAGAGCAAATTTTTGGAGCACTTTCAGCCCAAATAGACATCACCATTGGATCCGGAAGGCCATTTACAGTCAAAATTCATATAAAACTTTTCGTTTTTGGAGACAGAGCTCCGGAAGGCAAAATTTTTTTACATCAAGAGCTGCCGTACGGACTGTACGGACAATTTGCGATTTTAAAATTTAAAAAAAGGGCTTTCTTAAGGCGCTCCACCAGGGCACCACCGGCGGGCCAACCCGACACCGCCAGCGCTCCGCCACCAGCGGAGCATCCGCTGTCATTTGCCTGTTTTCGGCCGCCGCAGCGGCTCCGACAGGCCGCTCCGCCAGCGGCTCCCACCGCGACGCCACCCCAGACTTCCACCGCCCGGGCGCGGCTGCCTCCACCACCGCAGACAGCGGCACCACCGAGTTTTCCTCCCGGGCGCCACCGCCACCAGCGGTTTTCGCTGCTCCACCGCCCTGCGGCCTCTCCAACCACCGACCGCCACGTGGCTGCTGACAGATTTGCTGACGTCATATTCTGGTTCGCTGATGTCACTTTCCTGGCATGTGACATCACCTTGCCGTGACGGTTTTATTTTTTCGGCGACTTTTTTGTGACGGGCATACGGTCGTCAAATTTATGCCAATATCTGTAATTTTCCAGCAAGTGCATTTTTGGAGCAGCAGTTGGTTTTTTGGCTATAACTTGAGCATACGGAGGTCTTTTTCCGATCCGAAAGAAGCGTCGGAAAGCTGACTCAGAGACGGACACATTGGTGCTAGTTTCACACGATTTTGAGTTCGTTTGAGCTTCCATTTTTGGTGTCAAAGTAGAGGATTTTTCTGCACAACAAAACCAGGTTCCTTTCCAGTTTTTTGCTTTCCTTAGTTGTTTTTTGTGGTATTTGGGAGATATTTTTGTACGTTTGTGGGGGGGTGTCTTTCTTTTTTGTAATTTACTTCAGTTAAGACCCTTCTACTTCCGTCTTCTTCTTTCTCTCATAGCGGATCCATCTATACCCCGTCTCACACCACACAACTACCACACATGGAAGGCACAAATGACTAGACTTCTAATGTCAAGAGGTCTATGGTCTTGTCTGGATGAGCATCAGCCTAATCTCCAACGACCTTATGAGATTCTACAGCATAGGAACAAGATGGATGAAGCCATGGGGCTTATTGCACTCAACATTTCAGATAGCTTGTTGTTTCACCTGGATGGTTTGACTACTCCACGGGCTTATTGGATGAGATTTCAGGCTTTGTTTGGACAAGTGAATGAGTTCCGAGCACTTCAGTTGGATGCAGAATTAACTTCTTTGACACTTGATCACTTTCCCACCATTGAGGACTTCTTGATGAAGTTCAAATCTCTATGTACACTTTTGCAGGGATGTGGGAAGAACAAAACAGATGATGAGTGTATCTTTTTGGTACTCTCAAAATTAAAGGGACAGTATCAGATCTTCTCTTCCACTTTCTACTCCACTATAGATGCCTTGGGTGATAGACATAGGATGCCTTCATTTGAGATATTTTGTAATCGGTTAACCCGTGAACAATCGAAGATTACTCAAATGGATTCACTTTCAAGTTCTCAGTCACAGGCATTGCTTTCCAAGGTTACACAGGAACAGAAGTTGAAGCAGCTATCAGATCCCTCTTCTACTAGTTCATCATCTTCTAACAAGAAGGAGAAAAAGAAGACCGCAACTCCTACCTATTCCTATTGTGGGAAAGGATCTCATGATGAGGCACATTGTTTTCAGAAGAGATGTGATGGCTATGAGAAACAGATTGCTGATTTGCACGCTCTCCTTCAGAAGAGCACTATTTCCTCTCCATCCTCTTCTACCTCACAAGGGTCTTCTTTTCAGGCTTCTTCCACCTCTTCCACATCTACATCAGATCTTGGAAAGGGTCATGCATTACAGGCTTCCATTGCATCTTCTTCACAGGTTCCTTGGATACTGGATTCAGGTGCTTCTCACCATATGAAATCTTCTCAAGGTGTCTTCTCCACTCTTGAGGCTTCTCCTATTCCTCACATTCTCATGGGGAATAACACTGCATTACCAGTCTGTGGGAAAGGTTCAGTTCCCATCCAAGATGGTATATTCAATGATGTATTGTATGTTCCATCTTTGTCTGCCAACCTTCTCTCAATTTCTCAGATTACACGCAGTGGATCAGGGAAGACAGTTGAGTTCACTACTGATTCAGTCTTCATTCGAGATCGTGCTACAGGAGATCTTATTGCTACCGGGGCAGTTGATCCTTCCACTCATCTCTATACCTTCTCACACTTTGGTCCACCATCTCCATTGTTGGAGCACACTACTTCACTTTCGCAGAAGCATCGTGTGGTGCAGTCAGGACACTTGAACCTTTGTATTATTCCTGAGATCCCTATTTTGACTACCACACCACAACCAAATAAGGGCTTTTCCTCTCTACAAGATTCTCCTTCCGCTCTACCTAATCTTCCAGCTTCATTTATTGAGACTCCAGGTACACTTGTTGCAGATACTTCAGTGGACATTCATGACAATGTCATCACACCTGCCTTGGGGATTCCCTTTTCGGTTCCTCATACATTCTCTTCTAGACATCAGCTAGGCTTTCCAATTGCTCCTCTCACGCAGGGATTTCCTTGTTTCATGCCTTTGTTCCTTCCAAATTGGAGTTTCATTGGTTCGATCATTTCTACAGGAGCTCCATCATTATGGGGGGGGGCTTGGTGTCTATTCTCATGGGGGGGCTGGTTGTACTTATGGTTTTGAGAGAGTCTCTTGAAACATTTCTGGCAGAAGTTGTCCTTGGGGTGATTGGTTGAGGCCTTCCTTCCTTCACTTCATGTTTTTTTTAGCATGTTGTTTTTACCTCTTTTTTGGGGGAGGGTTTTTCCCATGTGGTTTTCTCTCTTTCCTCGCTTACAGAGGTTGCATTCTTCTTGCATTGTACATGGGTACCTAACATGGCCTCGTTGCCGGGACCCATTTTGCATTTCATCTTAGTTTTGTGAGCTTAAGGCATTTCCCTAAGTTGCACTTAAGGGGGGGTGTTAGAGTAAATAATTAATTATTAATTATTTATTCTATTACTTAAGCTTACTTAGGTTAATGCATATTTAGTAATTAATGCATGTAGTGGTTGTTGTTGACAACTCGGGAGTTTTCTCCTTTTTTAGCATATTCCACTTTTTGAGGATATGTGCTGAGTTGTCATTTTTGTCCTCTACCTCCTTCCAGCTTGTTCTACAAGCTTCCATGAGGCCTTTCTAATCGGTCTCTCTCTCATTGTAAATCATTCCATTCACATAGCAATCTCATTTTCCTATTGTGAAATATTTGCTCTTGCTCTTTCGGTTTCTCTTCAGCAAGCTATTTGCATGTAGGTGATCTTGGCGACTGCGGAGTTGGATTTCATCAACTCCTACAGTATTTTCATAAGGGGGAATATATAATAGAAAAAAGTGGAAACATTATTGTGTTTCATCATAATTTGAAGATGATAAATATTGGTGAATAGAGGAGGTTTGAGGCCATGCACCAATTCATGCACCAATTATCTAGTAATTACTTTGAAAACCAAACCTAGTGTGACCTTATTAGGTCTATGTACTTTACATGGGTTAGGTGCTACAAGAATGGAATTGGGAATCTAGGCTTTGGAGTCTTAAATAAATTTCAAAAGGGTGTCTGAATCTACCCATAGAATAGTTAGATTTCAACCTAAGAGGAATTTAAGTCTAAAAAATTAGAGTAGGAGACCTACAAGGAACTCTATGATAGTCAACATTTTGTACTATATGACAATTAGAGGGTTAAACCAAGAGTTGATTCTCAATCAGTTCAACATAAGGAAGGCGTCCCAATAGAAAATTAGGGTTACTGAAGCCATTGGTGAAGAGTTACAATTATTGGCTTGGAATAGGGCTAGTATCCCCAAAACAAAAAGGTGCAAGATCTTGATTGGAGAAGTACTCACCTTGGAAGAGTTCAAAAATGACCCTCTCACTTTGGATAGGCCAAAAAAATGATATCCTTAAGGAGTAAGATATTAGGAAGGCCACAAGTTTAGTTTGGTAGATTAGGAAGAAGAAAGTGCTTAAACCTCACTTCTTGGTCAACATCTCTATGTTAGTGAGGGGAAGATGAAGAGGATAGATGGCTACATAGATATGGAAAAAATAGAAATATAAAGAGGGAGTGGGGGGGGGGATAAGAGAGAGTGAGATACAAGATAGAGTGAGATACACAAATAACATGAGCCAAAACTACCAAATTGCAATGCTTGAATCCTTCATTAGAAAAGTGACACCCAAATTTGAATACGAGTCTACAAAACAACATGTTCCTTCCACTTGTCATACTATTTTATTTCCTTTTAAAGATGCTCTATGATTTTCCATAACATGTATTGTAAATTCATTAACAAGTATACCTCCCTCTTACAAGTATCTTACGTGTCATCTTAGATTTTTCCCCCTCTCATGTGAGATATCTTTGTTTCTTATACATCACAACTATTTATTAAACTTTTATTTTTACCTTAATCTATTACAATAGAATAATAACAACACATTCCAATCAACTAGTGATTATTTTACAATCATTAATGTATGAAAACACATAAAACTATTAGTGATTATGTTAAATTTATGATTTTTAAAATGACTTTTTTTTTGAAAATAATCCATCTTTTCTCTACTATCTCTGACATTTTTCAATTGATGATAAAGAATGGTGGTTATGTATTGAAGCTCGAAAAGCTAATTGTGTTTTTCCTTCTTGTCTATATTCTTTTTGTAACAATGATTTTTAGTTCTACACAAACTTTGTGACCACTTGTGATCAAATTTTTATCTTATTTTGAACATAAATGTTTAGAGAACTTTTGATCTAATATTGTTGGATAGAGTAATTTCAAACTACTGATTTCTTTAATGGAGTTCCTAATAAATCTCAAGGTTCTCATTTAAGTGACCAATTTCTAGGAGGTCCACGAATATTGCCTAATAAAGTTTATTGCTAGGAGGTCCTAATTGATCTTGACTGATAAAGTTTATTGCCAATCAATATTGTATCAAAAATTCAAACTAATTAGGTATTGAATTAAACTTGATAAACAAATGATAGACAAGGAAAACTTTAAACATGAACAAGATCATAAATCATATGATGATGACATATTGCAAATGATTAACTTATGCTTAAACAATGATAAAGTTTATTTTTAATCAATATTCTATAAAAGTTTTGAATAGATTAGGTATTGAACTTAATGTCATACATAAACATATCTAATTTAATGTCATACATGCACATATCTAATTTAATGTCATACACGAACATATCTAATTTAATGTCATACATGAACAAACATATAATATAAAATGATAACCAATAATGTCATGTACATTAACAAACACATAATATATTATGATAACCAATAATGTCGTATATGAACAAACATATCATATAGTAACCAATAATGTCATAAGTCAAATATTGTCATACATCAAATAAATGTCATACATCACATATAGAATGTCATATACATCAAATGTGCATCGAATATGTCCACTGATGCCTATATATATACATTTCTAGATCAACTATATCTTTTCCTTCCTATGAGGGGAACGAAACAAGTCTCTTGACACCCTCTACTATCATGCGGAGGGAGACGGTGGAGATGACAGGGTCCTCCTGACACGCTCACTCGACCTCTTGTTGAGGCTCTTCTCCAACTCCAACTGATACAAAGAAAATAGATATGAATCAATATTTATTATACATTGAAATCAAATATATGTACACACAAAATCAATTATTTTCTTACTGCCATCAAATATTCGCTCTGTAAGTCCACCTTGAATGCTCATGGACGATTAGGCATGATGAGACCCTAAAAAAAATCAATAAATATAATCACTTATAAATAACATTAGAAATTTTGAGACTAACTATTATAAACAACAACTAAAATGAAGAAAATTCTTTCATACCTCCGTCAATGGCTATGAGCTAGCCACAATTGTAACCACTTAACTATCAACAGACTGTCACAAATGAGGAGGTGTCTCTGACATCACGAGATGCATGTCATACAATACACATCACATCTAACATGGAACATGAAATAAATATAATCAAATTAATTAAATTAACATGAAACATCTATACCTATGTGAAGCTCGTACGATGTCTATGCTCTAAGTCTGTAGTAAAGGTTGAGGGTCCTATGGAGAACTAATGCACATGCATTTTTTTTTGTTAATCCTTAATATGATTATGTAATAAATATATGTATTAATTAAAATGATTAAATTGATACATACCTCTAGACTCGTGGAAGGGACAAAAAATGGGCCTAGAGGATTACTGCTAGGCCCAACAACACTCTGACCCTGAATTTTGAACAATGTCAATATATGCTAAATAATTAATCATTCACTATACATATGAAATGTGATCAAATTAGTAAATTATAATTGTAATTTACCTATGTGTCAATGCCAAATGTGTCATTTAGGAACTGATCAGTGACAAGCCCATCATCCACACCATCTCTAACATGAGTGCGAAATGTGCATAGGGATTTGCATGAAGTGCACATGTGACCATGAAACACAAAAGGCTCCCCCTCAACTAATGGGCTTGTGGAATGGATGAGGGTCTAGGTCAAAGTATTAATGGTCCCTAGAGGATTGGTCTCTACATGTTCCTTCACAACTGAAAGAATAGTAACATGCTAGCATTGTGGCTTGACCATAAGTGCCCTAACTACATTAGGGTCATGACGTGCTCCTAGCCTCTCAAATGATGACCCCCACCTCTACCCTAGGAGTCTAATATATTAAAATAATTGGGGATCTCCCCAAGGACAAACTCACAATATAATTTCTTCAAAAAATACATGGGGACCTCATGATTGTTGCAAGGAGGGGCATCAAAAACCATCCACCATCTATCCCAAAAATTATTTCTAATAGCATCTTGTATGCACCAATGGATGGAGAATCATTTAGTACCCTCTCTAACAGTATTTTTCTCACCGATTTTTCTAAATAGTGCACATATACTACATTTTGGTATTTCTTTTTTTTTCTAACATCTTCATATGATAATTTATTTGCATAAAATGTTTTTTGTTCATTCCTCTTAACCTGCCAAATATCTAACAGACCACTAATTGAGGCTATTTGGGTGTTGATGAATTCGAGGGATGATGCCAATTGAGCCCTCATTGGATTGGCTTGTCCAAATTCTTTCAACCGAGCAACAAGTCTTTCTAATTTAGTTTTGCCTCTCTCTATTTCATTTATTATATTTTCTTATGTGGCTGGTGGAGGTCTTGCAATTGGTTCGGGTTGTGGAATTTGTTGTTCTTCTTGAGGAGGGGTTTGGGTTTGAGGTTCTTGAGGGTTTTGAGGTTCTTGTGGATTTTTTGGTTGATTATGGACATTTCTTGATAAAAAATCAATTGAAATCCAAATAAATAAACAAATCTAAATGAAATTTGTTAAAACCCTACAAAACAATATTTAAAACCTACAAAACAATATGAAAAACATATCAAACAATGCAAAGTTAAGTTTATATCACTTATGATGTCGTCGTGGGTGTGCTTGTGGTCTTGGATTTCATCAATGAGGAGGCATTTTGGAAAAGGATGGTGAAAATGTTGGATTTTTAACTCGCATACGCGCTACTCTCTGTAGGAATAGTAGAAAATGATGATGAAAATGATGGGCTGTGGGTGTGCAGCCCATCATATATACTTTTTTTATTTTGTTAGTAGTGCGTACATGCTATAACATGTACACGCTATAGCAATATAGAAGCATGTATGCACTATAGCACATACATGCTATAGCACGTATGTGCTATTGAAAATAGAAAAAAAAAAAAAAAAAAAAAAAAAAAAAAAAAAAAAAAAAAAAAACTTGTCACCTTTTTGGCACCACAACTTGGTGCATATGCCCTTGTCTTAATCAGTAGTCATGTGGACCAATATTTAGGAAGAATTTAAGTTAGGTTATAAGTAGTAGATTTGGCATGTGTAACTATTCTAGAGACTTTTTATGATTTTTTTTAATCCTTTCTCTCTTTGGCCCAAAATAGATTTGATTGGGGATACATGTCTTTAATTTTGGGACTTTTAGTAGAACCTATTATCCTTTTAGAAGTTTGGCCTAGAATAGGATTTAGACAATTGATTTAGAATCATACAAAAATTATAAACAGTTGGGGCAATTTAACCTTCAATTTTGATAATTAACTAGGATCCATATAATAATAATAAAATCATGGTTCTTGGTATGTGTACTTCTATCCATAATTTTCTTCAATAATAAAAGATTCACCGAGATTTTATAAATTTTTCATACGATTCAAAAAAAAATTCAAATAAAATTAAAAAAATTCCTACTTGAAAGAAAAAATTCATCAATAGAAATTAATTATTTCCCACTTAACTAATGTTTGATTTGCCAAAAATTTATACATTTTTCTAATGGCGGATTTCTTAAAGTTTTTCTTGTTTATTAACCTATCATTTTAATCATTATTAGATCCTTCACTTCATCTTACTAAATCCTCCCTCCATGTCCTTTTATGGTAGTCATTAATATTCACATCAACCAAAATCACAATGAAAATTAGTAAACAATTGTGCTAAAAACTCCCTTTATGAAGTGTCCTATTCATATGCCCACATAGAGAAAAGGAGACCCACCACCCATTTTGGTTATTCATATGCAATTAATGAAGGTGTGCTCCCTTTCCATCACAAATTGAGTTGATGATGGAAATCTTATAACATCATGCCATTCCACAAGGTGTGTGACATCGCAGCCAAATTTTAGCCAGTCCATTTGCCACACCATTTTGCTTGTGATATATATTGGCAACATTGATCTATTGGAAATATTCCATATCAACCTTTAGATTTCCTTGATTATAACTTTAATCAGCTAGTTTCTTCTACCTTCTCCCTTAGTAGCCTTAATCATTAACATTGAGTCTCTCTTAATAGCCATCTTATTAACTCCACATGTTATCACAATTCTCAGCCCCTAGAGAAGTGCCAATTCTTCTTCTTCATTATTAAAGCCCACTACACAATTTCCTATGTAAGAGAAAACAATATTTCCCATACTATTGTGAAGAATACATCCCATGATAGTGCTTCCAAGCATAGCTAAATCGTCAAAGTTTAGCTTGATCTAGGTGTCTAGGGGGCATACCACATTGTCTTCATTCTAGCCAAAGCTTTGGAATTGTCATATTGAGCCACCATTGAGCCAAAATTCCAAGCCAAAACCCACTTCATATCAAGTTCACTTGGTGGAGTCAAGGGGGCATCCACCACCATAACCCACTACATTCTTTTAGAATCCTAATAGTGATTTGTGCCACCTCTTAGCTGGTATTGGCTTGGTCCTTGAAAATCATGTTGTTCCTCTCCTTTTACATATTCCATGAAATGTATGGGGGGAAAAACGTCCATAATTTTTTTATATATGGATGGTTAGCTGGGCCATCCTAATGAGTAAATTATTCCAAATCTCTATGCATGGACCACTGAACGTCCCATAATGTAAGAACCTTCTTCCAAACCTCTGTGGCAAAGGGGTAATGAATAAGCATATGATTAATAGATTCAACTTCATTGAGACATACAATACATCAATTAGCAAGTTAACACCCTCTATGGTGGAGGTTGTCAATAGTGAGAATCAACCCATGTAGGGTTATCTACCAAAAAAAGTTTATCTTTAGAAGAATCTAAGGGTTCCAATCTTTAATGAAATCAACATGTACTAGTTCCCCCAAAGTCACAGAGATAAGAAGACTTAGCTATGAACTCTCATGAAGGAGTGAGCTTCCAAACTAAAGAATCCTCCACATGGATGAAAGGAATCCTGCAGTTGTATAGGAGGACTTGCAGCTCATGGGAAAGGCCCAACTCATTGGGCTTAAGGTTCTAGAGGGAAATCCATTGTCTATCTGGGATGATAAATTTTTAGGTCCAAGGGTCATACATTCTAGTACAATACTCCCATAGAGGTGAACAATCAGTTTGCATGAGGAGGTTCTCATGAATCCATTGATCCTCCCAGAAGTCAATAGAATTGTCATTCACTAAATTCCAATGACAGCTTTTTCTTAGGATCATATGGGTGTTAACAACATTGTTCCAAATTTTTGATCCTTATAGGACAGTTTGAGCCTAAGGGAATTGGTGAGGAGCCAAACCTCTCAGATATTTAGCCAATATTATATTACACCAAGTTTCTTGGTAGTTTACTAAATTCTAGCCAATTTTGGTTAAGAGAGACCTATTTTAGTGACCAGTTCTTGTTAAGTTCAAACCTCAAAGAACTTTTGGGAAGAAAACTTTCTCCTAGCTCACCAAGCTCATTCTAGTCTTTTCTTTAGTACTGGATCATAAGAAATTCTACTAGATTTTCTCAAGAACATCTCTAAATCTACTAGGGATTTTGAATATGTAGAGGAAATATATAGGGATACCTTGTAGAGAGACAAAGAGAAGCTAGAGTTTCCCAACATTACTCAAAAAATTTCCCTTCTAGCCCACCAGCTTATGTTGAAAGCATTCAACAAGAACATTCCAATATTGGTTGGACCCTTCTTTTATGGTAGTTGGTAGGCCAATATAAGTGGAAGGGAGCGATGCTTCCTGGTAGGCAAGAATATTAGTCACCTTTTCACTCAAACTAGTAATGGTGTTGAAGAAATAAACTTCTCTTTTCTAATAATTAATGTATTGACTAGATATCAATGCATAATGTTTTAGAGTGTCCTATTTTCTAACTTCATGAATTGATGAGATATCAAATAAGAAAATGTCATCCAAAAAATGATGGATAACTTGTGGGGGGCACTGAAAGGTAGGTTTTATGCCCTTAATTCTACTAGAGTTAGTTAAAGAAACTATATTTCTATTTAAAAATTCCACCGCAATAATAAAAAAGGTAGAGAAATAGGGGATCACCTTGAGACAATCCCTAGGTGGAGGAAAAGAAATTTCTAGTAGTTCCATTAACAAGCATTGAGAAAGTAATAGAGCTAACATCATTTTCAATAATCCTACTAACCTTCTCACTAAAGCCAAGTCAACATTCACGTTACTTGCAATTAACACATGATATGCATGTGAGCCTAGAAGTCAGATGATAATGATGAATACTGACCATCTACTAGTAGCTTGAGTAGTAATAGAAGGTCTTAAAAGCACATGTACTTATAAATAAGATTTTAATGGATCTTATGTGATCTTAAGAGGTCCTAATATTCCTTTCAAAACACTATGACCAGGGCTCATGATCCCTTTTGACACATTAGACCCAACTAATTTGTTCTTATTCTTGATCTTGCCACTCTAAAGAATTTTGAAAGTTAGAATTGAATTGTAGTAAAGAAACTTCATGAAAAATCCAAAAGAAACATTTATTGCATGAAAACAATGGTATTTATCCCATATTGGTTGCATTTCCATGCCCTCCATGTTTAGCGGTGGTGGCATATTGGTAGGTTGTGATGATTCCTAAGATTGTTGAGACTTGAAGGACCTAGTTAATAATCACCTAGGTTACACTTAAAAACATGATATGCATGTGAGCCTATATCAAAAGATTATGATGAATACTCACCATGTACTAGTAGGTCAAGTAGTGAAAAATTATTGATACCTATGGAAATATATGCAATATGGATTCTGTGATGTAGCATATATACCTATCTAGTGATTATATTGTGTTGAAGATGGCTTGTTATGTTAGATGATGACGATGATGATGATGATGATGATGATGATGATGATGATGATGATGATGAATAATCACCATCTACTAGTATCTCAAGTAGTGATAGGAGGTCTTTAGTGCATATGTACTCATAATTATTTTTAAAGGGATCCTATTGTTTATTGATGGAAGTATAAACAAGATAACAAGATATTGTAGGGGGGAGGTGGGTATGAATCAAAATCTTAAACACTTCTACTTTTCAAAAATTCATTCACACATTCACCAGTTGTGTTGTTCATATAAATCTTGTAAGAGTAAACTTGTTGTAACATGTAAATGTAATCCATCACATGCATGGAAATGAACACATAACACAATATTTGTTACCCAAAAGCCCTCCAATGTGAAGGTAAAACTAGGGTGGGAATGACACCCACAAATCTTCACTAATGTAGTAATAAAATAAAGCAATTAGGGTTTCAATGTTTGATCATAAAATATGATCTACCCTATGAAGGGTCTTCCTTGTTATAAGAATTTGAGACTTCTATTTCTCACCTTGTTAGAGGATATAACACTTACAATAAAATAAGGACTCAATTAGGAGATTTACAAAGATCTGTTAAGACCACTCTATTAAATGATTTATCCTAATTCAATTTGATTAAAATTGATTCAATACCTAAATCTTGGTATGATTTTTAATTTAATTTCAAGTATTTTATTTGAAAACTTATCCTCTCCTTTGATAATATGAAACTTTTCTTCCCCTTCACTGCTCTAATTAGGTCATTTACTCAACTACAAGAATACACAACACTTCCATTAACTTATGATCTGATCTTAGTCCTTGCTTCACTATTCACACATCACTCCCTTCCTCATGGAATTTTTATTCTTTCATCTTCTTTAGGTTAAAATCAAGTCACTATTTAAAGAGTTATGTAAAGAGTTTTCTAGATGCTTCCATATTTTTCCTCTTCATCTAAATCATTGATCAAAAGACATAGGGATTTGTGATCCACATCATAAACAAAAAAAACTCTCTATAACAACCTCTACGAATATTAAAAGTTCCTTCCACATGGGCTTGAAAATATTTAGCTTAAAGTCTATATTATTTATAACTTTTATTTATACTCTACATTGCTCAACACTTACTATTTTCTAATACTCAACAATATTGTTGATGCTCAATCTGTATAATGCTCAACATGTACTACATAACTTGAAACTTATATGCTTGATCTTCTTGGTAGGTGTTGAGCTCAGCTTGCATAGAAAATGCTTAGTGACCACACATTTACTTGGCTCTTATAGAAATCAGTACACATATAGTTATGTACATGACTTAGTCTATATAGATTAGCTTTTGTTTCAATGATGACCGTCTGATTTTGCCTAATAAATGACTAAGTGTTTAATAGTAATAGACAACAATAGATAATGATACCAATAATCTCCCCCTTTGACATTAGTGGTAACACAATACTTTTTCATGATTATATAATTACAAATACAATCTGATATGATTTCTCCCCCTAAGTTTTATGGCTTGCATCAACAATGAATAATGAATAAAAAATATAGAAATGAATACTTATCCACATACTCTACTTTATGACAAAAAATAACTCTGCCTCATTTTTAAAAACTTATGTCATAGTTATTGGGGTAGAATGGGTGTAAGAATACCATATTTATCAATGAATGTTTGATGAACTTGGGTGGTCATGGACAATGCATTATCCCTTGTGATTCTTACTTCCTCCAAAATGTAATTATTCAACTCTAATTGTGTAGCTGAGTCAATTAACCTATAAACCACTAAAATATTGTGATCTTCTTTGATAATATCTAGGGATGATATCATCTCCCGTTGCATGACCTCTAAATGAGGTATCAACATCACTTGAATAGAGATCAATTTAGATCACATGTTGCTATCAACTTTCTGAAGCTCCACCAATGTAGAGGTATATACTAGATACTATTGACTATGAAATAATATTGTTGGATCTCTACATCTTAGCTTGAATCTAGTGCACTTGTGCCTAGATATCATTTTTAAATCTTCACACATCTGACAAAATGTTTTACAGGTGTTGTACTTTCTATATAAGTTCTATCATAGTTTGTACATGTCCTTGTAATTAAACTTTGTTCTCTACAATTATTATGGAAACTATATCCACAACCTTATTCTCAAATATTCTTGCTGACCAATCCATTAATTTCTCATTGGATTCCATATTACCAATATTTACATGTTCAACAATATTTACAAGCTCAATAATAATTGGGGCTACATCATCAAAATTTTGAATATCAAAAGCATCAATAAATTTTTTTTTATTCTCATATAGTACCTTCTTTTATTTTTCTCTCTCTTCTTAGCTCTTCTTGCCTTTTCTTTTCCAAATGTAATTTTGGTATCTCAATTATTTCATCTAGACTAACTTCAATACCTAGTGAGGTGTATTTTATTGCTTTTCCTCTAGACTCAACAAATGAGTGTTTCTTGTCAACACTATTTTTGGAGTTGGTGAGGGGTTTTCACCACTTGGTTGTGTTGGTGTATTGCTTCTTGAGACAAAAATGATTACACTAAGTTCATCTCTATTCATTTCTTTATTTTCTTCTATGTTGAAGAAAATAGAGAGACAAAAATACAAAAATAATACTTGTTTGATTGCCTTACTACCATTCTGAAACACATTACGTAAGGCTTCTATTTATAGAGGTTTGGGAACTCTCTAGATTCCAATACATACTTATAAAATCTACTAAAATAAAATATTAAATATTGAGTGACAAACTATAGTGGGTGGTTGAAGTGGATGACTGTCTATAGCTTGTAGATGGTGTTGAAAGCATTATGTGGACTGTGAACGGTGTAAAGGTGAAAAAAATTTCTATTCACCAATAGTCCCCCAAATTTCAACCATTAACATAATTTTCATCAATAATACTTTTTTTTTCTCATATACATTTAAAGTTACTTTTTGTTAATGCCTTAGTGAAAATATTTGCTAATTACTCTTTAGATTTGTAGAACTAAATATAGATTTTTTAATTTTTAACCAATACCTTGATGAAGTGGTATCTTGTATGGATATATTTGGTAATTTTATGAAATACATGATTCTTGGATAATACAATTGCTTATTTGCTATCAGAAAGGATTGGTCTTGGTTCTTCTTGATTATGTTGTAGATCTAGGAAAACTTGGCATATCCATACTATTTGACATGTTGTGGAAGTAGCAGCTACATATTCTACTTCAAATAATGAGATAGTCACTATAGGTTGCTTATTTTATTCCCATGACATAGCTCCTAATCCAAAGTGAAAGATATATTTGGAAGTGCTCTTCTTGTCATCAATATAACCAATCAGACCAAAATTATTAGCTTTGGAATACAAAATTCCATATCCCAATATTCTTGCAACATCTCAGTGAGAATTTTGTGGTGACTCCATAAACCTTGAGATCAAACTTACACCAAACATGATATATGGCCTTGTAGCTATCATATACATTAAACTTCCAACAAGTCTTTTAAGCATAACTTGATCAATATTGGAGTCATTCTTTTCTTTGCTAAGTTTTGTTCTTATTGTAACTAGGCTTGATGATGGATTATAATTGCTCATTTGAAATATCTATGAAACATCCTTTATATACTTGGATTGAAAATTGAAGATATATTTGTCACATTGAATAACTTCAATAACCAATAAATATTTCATCAACCCCAAATCTGTCATTTTAAGTTCTTTCATCATTTTTGACTTGAACACATCTATTGCTAAATTTCTAGTGACTATCAATTCATCAACATACAAAAACACAATCAAAATATGACCTTCCTTATTAGTCTTTACATATAATGTAGGCCCGTTGTTACTTCTATTGAATTGATTACTTATCATGTATGAATCAACCCACTTATACTAAGCCCTAGAAGCTTGTTTCAAACCATAAATTGCCTTTTTAATTTATATACTTTGTTTTCATGCCTACAAATATCATAACCTGGTGGTTGTTTAACATACACTTCTTCATAAACAAAACCATTTATAACAACCTAAATTTACATCCATTTCATACACTTTCCAATCATTTTGTAAAGCTATTACTAAAGTATTTTGAACTATGTCATGTTTAGCAATTGGAGAAAATATTTCATTATAATCTATACCATATTGTTGTGAAAAACCTTTAGCAACTATCATGTCCTTATGCTTAACAATTTGACCTTTTGCATCAAATTTAGTTTTGTAGACCCGTTTGACTCCATTACATTCTTTTTGTTTAGGTAAATCCATTAATTCCCATGTTTTATTTCTTTCAATAGAGTCAATTTCTTCATTCATTTCTTTGATCCTTTTATCTTCTTTAATTGCTTCTTCAAAATACAATGGATCACAAGAAAATAAAGGAAAATTTAAACATATGTCTATATTCTCATCTTCTTGATCATACATCTCTTTTAATCTTCTTTTTTTCTTACCTTTGTACCTTTATTTTGAGGATGTAGAATCTAATTCATTACTTACATTTCAACTTTGAGGTGATGCTCCTTGCACAAAGTGCCTTGGTTGAGTAGTAGGTGGTGTCCAAGTACTTTCTTCCTTTAATTCATCATCACTTTGAGATATTGGTGCTCCTCTTGTGACTTGTCTTTTATCATTTCCACGCCACAAATCATCTTCTCCCAGTTTAGTATCCTCACTGATGATCAATTTCTTTGAAATAGGGTTATATAATCTATAAGCCTTTGATTCTTCATTGTAACCAATAAGGATGCATTTTTCACTTCTATCATCTAATTTCCTTCTCAATTTATATGGCACTAATAAATAAGAACCACATCCAAAAAATATAAAATGAGATACTTTATGCTTCTTAACATTTCATGCTTCTTGTGGAATTTTGTTCTTACCACTCTTTGTAGGACTCTTGTTCAAGATGTACACAACACATGCTACTACTTTTGCACAAAACTCATTTAATAGATTTTTGGCCTTCAACATACTCATTGCCTTTTCCATTATAGTTCTATTCTTCCTCTCTACTAAACCATTTTTTTGTGGTGTGTACCTTGTGGTAAAGTACTTCTTAATTCCATGACATATGCAAAACTCTAGAAACTCATTACACATGAATTTACCACCTCTATCAGATCTTAATACCTTGATGTAGAGACCACTTTGTTTTCAATCAAAGTTTTTATTTTATAAACCTTCACTCTTTTTTTTGAGAAAATATATCCAAGTCTTCTTGCTAAAATCATATGTAAATATTATGAAATATATACTTCCTTCTAATGATGGAGTTTGCATAAGTCCACATAGATTAGTGTAAACTAATTCTGATGGCACTCTTTCTCTATATGAACTTCCTATAGGGAAGCTTTCTCTATGTTTTCTTTCTAATATATGAATTTCTCATGAACTTAGTGGTTGCATTATTTGAGATAATCCTTTCACCATATTTTTATATTCTAACAAGCTCAAACCATCAAAATGAAGATGACCATACCTCAAATGCCACAGTTATGACTAGTCTAAGAATATATTCTTGAAACTAACTTGTTTTCCTTCTTGAATGCAATGAATCTAGAGTTGGAACATTTTATTTTGTATCATTTTGACCCTTGTAATTAACCTACCACAAGGATTTATATCCATGATTATGCAAACATCATTATCAAATGAAACTTTGTAACCTTTTTGTATTAGTTGACTTGAGATTGTGTTTTAATCTAGGCACAATATATACATTAGGAATGCATCTTTTTCCTCCATGGTGAAGACATTGATAAAACCTTTCCCATTATAGAGACTTTACTAACATTTCCTATCTTTCCTTTAGATTTTATAGATCATCCAAGCTATCAAAAAAAATTTATTTCTAGACATATGGTTATTACATCCACTATCTAGGAACCATATATTAGTAGAACTTTCTTGAGAAAAATTCAAATTTATGAATAAAATTTATGAACTGTTATGATTACATCTGAATAATTAGCTCCATTATTTTAAATATCCCCTTGCTTCTTTCTACATTCACTTTAAAAATGGCCAATTCTCTACAATAATGACATTGAATTCAAGAGTTATGAAATCTTAATGATGGGTGTTAGAATTCACTTCTCCCATGTCCTCTCTTTAAAATTAGGATGGATTGATTTTTCCTTTCTTCTTGATTTGGTTACACGTCCATCTATGCTTCTACCTCTTCCCCTCTTCCTTGGTAGTTCGATCTTCCACTTTCTCTTCCAAATGATACTTGTGATCTAAAAGCATTCTCCAAAGAAGAACTATCATTTCTATTCATTCTAGATTCATGAGATAAAAGTGACCCCATTAACTCATCAATAAAAAATATTGTAAAATCCTTAGATTATTCAGTAGCAAAAACAATGACATCAATTTTTTTAAGAAAACAATGATGTATATTTTTGACTACTTTAGATCATTCAAATCATCACCATATGATCTAATCCAATTAACCACATTCATTACTTGATTTAGAAAATGATCAATTGAGTCTGAGTCTTTCATACACAAATTTTCAAAATCATGCCTTAAAGTTTGAAATGTAGTAGTCTTAACTTTTTATATCCCTTGATATGTTGT
The DNA here is from genome assembly GCA_028749045.1 of Cupressus sempervirens. Taxonomy (NCBI): domain Eukaryota; kingdom Viridiplantae; phylum Streptophyta; class Pinopsida; order Cupressales; family Cupressaceae; genus Cupressus; species Cupressus sempervirens. Next base: position 581,331,512 of record CM053793.1, read on the forward strand.
TTCTAAAATATCTGATTCAACCTTAGACTTGAAGATTTAGAAACCATAGGAAAAATTGATTCATCTAAAGATTGTTGAATTAGAAACAATGATTTAGCATCCTTTTTCTTGTTAAGTCATGTAATTTATCTCTTTCATCTTATGGTTCATTAAAACCCTTATCAATAAAATCCCATATGCCTTGAGAAAAAAATAATTAAAAAATAATAATTTATAGCACAAAACTCATAATTTTTCCTATAAAATATAGGAATTTGTGGCCGAGTTATACTATTTCCTAATGCCATATTAATTCTCATAATTACAACTATAGTTTGGAATTTTTAAACTTCTCTTTATAAATAAAAAATACCAAGAAATTCCAAGCCAATGGAATATGTTTAAACAAAAAACAATACAATAATTATTTTCCCCTTTTAACCATTTTTTTTCTCATTAGACTTCATTCCTTGAAATCATTTCATACCTTCTCTCAAACATTAAACTAGTAGCATCTTTATAGCAACTAGACTCTAGCTTTACAATATTACTTGATCTGTAATCAACAAAGCATTAGAAAATTAAATCAAAAAATATTTTTCCTTCACTTGGGCTTTTTAGGCCCTAATACCAATTTTAAGGTAAAGGGAGATAAGTATATAGAAATAAAACTTATTTCATTGTCTTTGCTGAAATACAATACATAAAGCCTTTATTTATAGAGGTCTGAAAACTCTCTAGATTCCAATACATACTTATTAAAGATATTAAAATAAACTATTAAATGTTGAGTAACCAAATGGAGTGGGTGGCTAAAATTGATGACTAATTATGACTTGCAGATGATGCTGAATGGCTGAAATGACTAGATTTTTTGCTACACTAAATGTGTTAATTAAACTGTGGATAGTGTGAAGGTGAAAGAGATTACTATACAAAAATAAATGTGAGGTGCTGAAATATTTTTACTATCTACACTTTTGGCCTTAATCTCATTGTCTACATCTTTTCTTGTGAGCCTTTATGGCTCAACCTCTAGAGTGTCAAGGGTGTTGGCATATACTGCTGATATGTTGCCTTGTGGACTTAGCACACATGAGCTTTCTCCACTACTATGATAATCTTTGATGGTAATAGTCTTAATTCCTTAATCTGTAACTTCTCCCTTAGTGGATTACAACAATTCTTTTAAAATCAAAAACATTATATACTAAGGATAAAATATGTTCCTATACTTCGCCAAAAATGTTTCCTCCTAATCTTGGGATAGATCATGCATAACTCTGACTAAATTGTTAGTTCTTATCTTTTTCTCTTCTTCTTCTTCTTACTTATATCTTCTTTCTAGTCTGTCATATAAATCTTTGGGTATTTTCTTCTCAAATTCACTTGGAGCTAGCTTATGATTTGCAATCATATCTATCATAGCCTCCTTAATTTTGGTTTTGTTAGTATTATCCAATGTATCATATTCTACAAATCTAAATATGGATAATCTTGAAGATCTTCTAAGATCTACACATACCTCATTAATAGAGTTTGTTTTCCCTTTGGTTGGTCCTTTGACCAATCTCCTTCTATTTTGTTTAGATGCACTAGGCTCATTAGTCTGTACTACTATTTGTTTTTCAATATGCTCGGCACTAGCAGGTGCCTTAGTTCTTGGCTTGTTTGATGGTGGAGGAGAGAGAAATGTCATGAATGACTTACTTTTATTTCTTTTAGCCTTGTTACTAAGTGAAGTGACTATAACGAGGGCTTTACCCATGTCTCCTTGTTCTTCCTCTTCCTCATCACCACTATCCTATTCTTCATCCTCTCCAAGACCTTATGTAATCTACAAACGTTCATTTCCCTTGCCTAGGGTGCCTAGTTTAGTTTCTAGGTCATCAATCATTCTTTTCCTTTTCTTCTCCTTAGAAGCTATGTTAAAATTAATAATTATTCTAGCCTTATCTTCCTCATATTTTTCCAAAGGAGTTAGTCTCAGTGTTTATTTATTCTTTTAGTGGTGCAATAATGTTTACATTCACTAAAGGGTATGTGCAGGATCATGGTCAACCAAACTATGCCCTTAAGTGGCAATGAAAAATTAGCAAATTAGGGTTATGTAAAATTGACACACAATTTTAAACTTGTTATGAACTTTAAATAAGAAATTTGTGAGAAAAGAATCTGTACGAAATAAATTTAGTTTCTGAAATACTAGGTCTTATCTAAAGAAAGAAAAATTTGATTGGTCAAAATTTTAAATTTTAATGCAATAGTACAAAAATTTCAAGACAAAATAAGTAGGCATAAGTCTAAGCATCTTAATCAAAATAAAATGATAATATTTTTTCTATATATAATAATTAGACTCATGCCCATATGTGACGCATATTTTTGGGTATTTCTAGATTCCAAATAAATAAGTAATTATGAATTGTCTACTATAATATTTTAAGAATTAAAAAACTCCTGTGTCTAGCCACCTTAACTAATTCAAAATTTTACAAAATTTAATTTTTCTTTTCTTTTCCTTATATTAGATTAAGTGTATAATGTGACACATATTTTGGATTCAAAAATGTTATACTGTTAAAGTTTTTTTTTTTTCAATCAGTGTGACAATCAACACTTTATGCATAACTACATTAGAAAATAAATAATAATTACTTACTAAACTAATAATTTGATAGCCATTATATTTATAGAAGGATAAGAAAATTCTTTAGAAACCCTTTTCATTTCATCAAATTTGGGTGAAAAAATTCATCAAACACATGTTTGAAGTAAAAAAAAAACACAAAAACAGGCCAAAAACATGTTTTTAGGACATTTTCAAAGTTGACCATGTATGGTTGGTATCCAAAGAAATTCTAGGCCTTATAAAGATATTAATATTTTGATTTTGTATTAGGATGGGTGGGAAAAAATTCAGAATAGATTTTGAAATGCTTTGAGGCATTTTAGAACTACATATTTTTTAGATCGCCATTTTTTCGCACACCATGATCCTACACATACCCTAAATCACTATCAATTTCATAATCAAAACCTTGTAACCATGCCTTCCTCAGCTTCAATGCATGTACAAATGTATTATCTATATCTACATGAAAATACGCTAGTAAATTTGGACCTAGTTTTTTATGAGTGTTTCTAGAAAGTTCAACTCTCAAAGGTCAAAAAAATATTTTTGCTATAATTTTATCAAAATTTTTGATAGAATTTGAGGCTCTCAATATATTGATGGAAAACACCATAAAAAATCATCCCAATCTCTATCACAGCGAAGTGTCAGACCACTCGTATGAAATGTTAACAATTTGACAATAATAAATTTGTTATCGATGATCTTTCTTGTCGATAGATTGACAAAATCATCTCAATCTGTGTCATAGGATGATGTCAAACCACTAGTATGTAGCTTTGAAAGTTTTCAAATTATAAAAATTTTATCAAGGAGAATTCTCATCGAAAGATCAATATTTAGGAACTTGTTATCGATGAGCTTGCCATGCCTTCGACAACAGGCCACAATGAAATATTGATGATATTGAGATTTTTATTGACAAGTTTTCCATGCCATCAAAGATAGGAATTGTCAAAATATTGAGTATTAGGCATCAAAATTTAGACAACAACCATAAATTTTTTTGAAAAATAATCAAATAGTTTGTGATCAGATTGAATTATATATTCACCAAATATGTTGTAATTTCTTATCATTGTATCAAGCATGGATGAATATAACATTACCACTAAATGGGCTAACTATATCAGGCTAATAATAGTCATGAGTACAAACCCTTATTTCCTATTGAGTCGGCAATCATATTCCTATTACATATGTTATTGGTATATCATAGTCATCAATAATATTGTTTGGTTAAGGAAATTAACATATGTATATTGTGCCTTCATTATCAATATCCATAAACCCTTCAATCATGGGGTCTAGCTTTCATCTATCTCTGAGTCCATTTCTATTCCTTCAGTTGTGTGTTGAGATAATGGGTGTTGCACACATTGCATAACATTTTTATGTTGTATTATTTTATTTTATTACGTAGTGTTACACCTAGATGGACATGAAACATGTAAACATTCCCATGGGTTATACTTGATGAGTTGTATTATAACATTGTGATAATATTTCATGTAATTATTTAATATTGGGTAAAAGAATTAAAATTCTAATATTAAATGTGGGGTCAATGGGTAGGCTAGCACATGGTTTTAGTACATGATTTATGTAATGCCACATGGTGGTTTTGTGGTACTTGCTACCATATAAGTAGCCACAAGGGTAGTTGTTGTGTGGAGAAGATAAAAGGAAAAAGGGGAAAGATTCGAGTGGGACAAGGCTTGAAAGGTTAGCCAAGTGAGCATTTGTGAAGGTTGGAAGTAGGGCATTGGATGTGTGGGTTCATGCTTGTTCACATGGATTGCTATGGCTTTGAAGGCTTCCATAGTTGTTTTACAATGGTGGTTTTTGCTGAATAATACATGGTGATGGATGCTTTTGGAAGATGGGTTTTTCTCTCAATGATGGGTTCCAAGGGTATATCTTGTGTTACATTTTGTGGGTATGTTTTCTATTCTCTTGCATGTGGATTTTAATTACATATTTATTCTAAATCTATTATGGGTTATGTGAAACAATTACATCATTTGTTGCAAGTTTCCTTACAAGTGCAATCAGAGCTATGGTTTTATTTTCGTAACCCTAGAATGAATCCATGGGAATGCATGAGAGAGTAAAAGAAAGGGCAAGATATATGAGTTATTTATTGTAGATCAAAGGGTTTTGGGTTTGCTATTATGACTAGATTTTGGAAGATTTTGGGAATGTGAAATTGTTGGACAAAAGGGTTTTTTAGATATTTCATTTAAATGAGGGTTTTAGGGGGAGCTTGTAGAAATGACCTTCTAAGTAAAAAAAAACCTCACTATTGGATCTGGGTTGATGTTTCCATATATTTTGATATATAATATTCCCTAGTTTGGCCATGTTTAGAGGAAATGAAAGAGTTTTTTAGTTTAAGTCTACGATGGCTGTCAAGTTTAATCTTGTCAAACTTTTTGTCACAAAAAAAATCACACTGAAAATAGTAGAAAAAACTATCTTAGTAAAATGACCATAACTTTCTCTTGAGATATAAGATTTTAGATTTCTTATAGGCATTGGAAATCTAATTTAGAACACTACTACTTGGTGTATATTTAGTTTTGTGATTTTGACATTTTGTTAGGTTTTGATAGCCCAAAAGTTATCTGTTGTTTATTTTGAGCACAAATTAGGGCATAACTTGGGCATACAGAGTTGTATTTTGGAGTTTTAGTAAATGGAAAGCTCTTGGAGAGCTCTACACATTGGTTCATATTTGGTGTAGATTTTGCATGGTTTATTTGATGATATATTGATCTAAATAGTAAATGGTATAAATTGACTATGGTAGCACTGTGAGTTAATGATATTGTATGATTTGAGATTTAAGATATGATGTCATTATATAAGTAGTTCATATTTTAGATTGATATCATGATGATATGGTTATTAGTGTTTGGTTTGGATATGTATGATGACTTTTTGGGTCTACAAGTTTTGCAATTTTGTAACCAGTCTATACTTACAGGTTGCATTTATAGCTTAGATATGGGTTGTGTTTGCCTATTGAACTTTCATTATTGATGCATATTCAAATTGGTGACTTGGATTTGGGTTGTCTATGCCATAAGTCAGATGATTTTCTAACTTTTCTTGATGTAGAGGGGATGAGATTTTATTACTAGGCACAATCATCGCAAAGGATTGCGGTTGACTATTTTATGTTGACATGTTGGACACATTCAGAGTTAGTTTTTCAATTCATGAATGTGATCGTGGTGTCATATATTCTGACATTACATTATTGAATATAGAGGTAAATCCTTGATGTTCATTATCTTGGATTTATAATTTGGTTATGGTGGGATATCTTCTTGGTTGAGGATCATGGTTATTTGGTTTCTTTTGAGAAGCTCATGAAGTGCACTTTGAGTTATTTGATGGTTTGATGTCATGGGTAGCTTGGATATAGGATTTAGTGGGATCTTATAATAGTGATGAGGTGGCAATGAAATATTACTTCCTAGTTTGGTTTGTATCTTCTTGGTTTAGAGATCTTGGTTTCACTTGGTACTAACACTTTGGTTGTGTGAGTGTAGACTTGGAGGGTCTTCATGTAGGAGATGGATTTTATGATTCCATAGGTGACTTGGTACCACAGTTGAGGGGGAGTTTTTAACATTGATATATTTATTGAGTGTTTGTAGATATTGGAGGTTTGTCTTAGATCATATTGCTATAGAAGAAAATATGATATTTGCATGGTGCACTTGGTTATCTTCATTGTGTGTGAAGATGGTTATATCTTGAGGATTCATGGGGTTCTTGGTTATCTTCATGGTGTGTGGAGATGGTTTTCCATAGTATGTGGAGATGGTTTTTCTTCATGGTGTATTTAGATGGTTTCATCTTGAGGACATATAGGGTTCTTGGTAAAGGTGTGGTTTGTGCTTTCATTTGACATGTTAACCTTGGTGTTAGGATGGTTTCATTATTATGTCATGGGATAATCATGATACACATTTAGAGTTTTTTAAATATTATAGTATGTTGATATGGAGCATGTTTTCTCTTGATTAAGATGGTTAGATCATGTTGTCATGTTTGTGTTCTCGAAACCATGGTTGGAACTTTGACATTGATCTTGGTTTAGTTTCTTGTTATTGAGTACATTGATCATAAGTTGGATACTTCATGATATTTCTATGTTGCATTTGGAGTTTGCATGGTTTGATTGGTTATACGTGCTCATGGATACTTAGAGACAATGGTGATGTCAATTTCTCTTGGATTAGAGAAGTATTTGTTGGGATAGTTGTTTGGTTCTAGCTAGAGTCATGAGGGGCATCCACTTAATATGGACTTGTGAGGAGATTTTTATTAGATGATTCTTGGTTGGAGACTTGGATAACTTGAGGATCATTCTCATTCCCCACTCTTGGTCTTCTTGGTGATTTTCTACTTGAGAGGTATAGCCCATTATTTGTCTCAGGTGCATTAATTTTATGTTTTTCTTTCATGGATATGGAACTTTACCTATAGTACAACAGTTAATTCTGAAGAGTTCATTTTACAGATGGTTTAGCATTGGTTACCTTCATTTTCATATGTTGTTATGATGGTTGAGTTTGGGAGATGGTTTTAATATTGTGCATATTCCTCAAATTAGGGATGGTTATTCCTTAGTTTAGGAATGGTTTATGAGTTTGATATTCTTGTGAGAGGCTTACATCCATGATTAATTATATGGTATGGTTTGGGTATTGTTGAGGCTTCTTGTGTTGGGGTTTTATGGAGGAGATCATACTTGAATAGTTTGCATCTAGAGGTGTGTGTAGAAGGACATGATACATGTTATCATTTGTATGGTTTACCTTTGGTCTTAGTTGTCTTCCTGGATGTTCAATTTTGCTTACATTGGGTTTGAGATTGGTTAGATATTGTGATCACTAGTTTTTTCTCATGTATGTCATGTGAGAGATGACATGGTTATTTCTTTATCTCTTTCTTTTGTTGGTTGTAGAGAGCTTGGTAGACTATTGGAGAACTATTATGAGAGTTGTTCCTATAGGTTATTGGTGTATATGTTGTGGATGTCCTTGAGACTACATGGATTCACTTCTTTGAGATTTTGTGAGTGGATTCGTTATAGATTTTGTATTATCTTTTGTTATAGGATCTTCTTGGTATGTATGTGGTAGTTATTATTCTTGAGGCTTGTGATTGTAGGTTACAGATTGGATATGTTGATTATGTAGATTCACTTGGTATACCTTTGGAGGTATGGATAGTTGGATGGATTCAAAGAACTTGTTATGGGTGATATTTCAGCTATGGATATTTTTGACAACTACGGATACATGTGATTACCTTTGGATCATGTTTTTGTGCTTGGAATTGTAGTTGGTACATGATTTTATGATTTTCTAATATGATAGGTTTGATGTCTTTCTCTTTGGATGCCTTCTATGTATGTTTGGTAGTAGTGGCATAGTATGAGGTGAGATCATTCATGTTTGAGATGCTTGATACTTTGATTTTGTTATGGGTACTAGGATATAACACTTCCTATACTTTGATCCATGATGGTGGATGTGCTAGGAGTGATTGTTCCCTTGTTCATTTATGTGGCTACAGATTGACCTTATGCAATGTATACAACTGGAAGATTTTTGAGATAATGGGTGTTGCACACATTGGATAACATTGTTATATAGTATTATTTTATTTTATTATATAATGTTACACCTAGATGGACATGCAACATGTAAAGATTCCTATGGGATATACTTGATGAGTTGTATTCTAACATTGTGATAATATTTCATGTAATTATTTAATATTGGGAAAAAGAATTAAAATTCCAATACTAAATGTGGGGTCAATGGGTTGGGTAGCACATGTTTATGTAATACCATTTGGTGTTTTTTGAGACTTTCTACTATATAAGAAACCACAAGGGAGTTGTTGTGTGGAGAAGATAGAATGCAAAATGGGAAAGAGTTAAGAAGAACAAGGCTTGAAAGGTTAGCCAAGGGAGCATTATTGAAGGTTGGAAGCATGGTATGGGATGTTTGGATCCATGCATGTTCAGATGGATTTCTCAGTTGTGGATATGGCTTTGATGGCTTCCATGGTCATATTACAATGGTGGTTTTTGCTGAATAATACATGGTGATGGATGCTTTTAGAAGCTAGGTTTTTCCCTCAATGAGGGTTAACCAGGGTATATCTTGTGTCACATTTTATGGGTATGTTATCTATTCTCTTATATGTGGATCTTAATTACATATTTATTCTAGATCTATTATGGGTTATATGGAAATAGTTAAATTCTTTGTTGCAAGTTTCCTTACATTGTGTTCATCTTGTTTAATCTCTCTTCTATCGGCCTCAACAAAATGATATCTTTTGTTCAACCTTTTGGCTTAGCCTCTCTCCTGATTGATCTTCTCTCTTTCATCATTCACATCCAATTCTTTTATCATCAAGAAATACATAATATTTTTTTCCATAGTGTGACATTTATGAGTTTATTTAGGATTTTAATGCAACATCTAGATGAATGAATTATAATTCTCTAGGGATGCCCAAAAGAGGAACCAAAAGAAATTGCCTCTACATTACTGCAATATCAAACAATAAAAAACTTTTAAACTTCTTTTATTATAGGAAAAATGAGCATTCACAAGCATATTAGGATTCAACTATTTAGATTATATTCAGGATTCAATAATCCATTATAGTATTCTTGGTTTGAGTGACATCCTTCACCCCCTGAGCATCAATTAGATGCAATAAGTGCTAAATGATAAAATCTCAAAGAAGGACCTCTCCTAGTGCCTCTCCTTGAGGATATTCTTATCAAATTCCATGAAAAACCTTGATTTCTTGGGCCTTATAAGTCCACAACATTACCCTTTTTAGAGGAAAAGTTTCTAGGAGAGACCTAGTTGGAAAGAAGGCTAAAAGCCACAAAAATGTAGTTTGTGTGTCCATACTTTGCAAGGAATTTTGATTGTTGGTATTCATGATAAGTCCATCATTTGAAGAAGTCTAGAATTCTCTAGGACTAGATTCATCACTTTCAATGTTGTTGTGACTATCATGGAAGGAAAACCCTTGGAGTAAAAGTGAAACCTAGGAAAGTAAAAGTGAAAGTTTGAATTAATATTGGAGTTAGATATTTAGTGACTATTGTTCCACTTAATGGTACATTTTTGCATGTTGTAATGTTGACTAAGGTCATAGATTTTTTTTTTGTGTTCAGTTTACATCAATCTATGTAACTAATACATAGCATTGAACAAATATGATGTCTCAATCATAACTGTTGGTCAAGATCTAGGTTAGTCAATGTTGATCAACACTGGGGTTTGACCAAAATCATGCATTTTTATGTTTATTAGGAGTCTTCTATTTTTTGACATGAATTTGTAGGCATTTGAAGGAATTTAGATTGAGAATCAATAAATGTTGCAAAATTGGCAAAAAAAGTTGTCATGCAAAAATTTTTGTTGCTGAGCAACTTTTGCAATTTTTTGGGAAGGAAAAAGGTACTTAACAACAAAAATTGTGGCATGACAACTTTTTGTTTCAATTTTGAAAATTTTATTGATTCTCACTCTAAATACCTATAAATTCATGTCCAAACATAGAAGACTCCTAATAAACATAAAATGCATGATTTTCGTCAAAAACATCTCTTTCTTTACTTTTTTCAGAAAAGTTTTCAATAGAAAATCAGGCTCAGGATTAGATTTAAGCACTTGATTAGACTCAATCATTAATTATATTTAATTTTAATTAAATTCTATTTGATAAGAATCAAGATGAGTACACATCTTCTGGCAGCTTCTTCCAACTTGGGCCTTATTAGTAAGAAAGTACCTATTCACCAAGTGATTTTTATATATTCTTCCACATATTACAAGCTATTTTTCTTTACCAAAGAAAACTAAGATTGCTATGAAAGAGTATGTGAAAAAAATATTTTGAGAAGAAACACATGAGCCACCACACGTTCTTTGATATATCAATTAATGACATGATGATGTCCAATGATGTTGCTTTCAACATTTTCGTGGGAAGAATGATAGATCCCTTCCATTTTATAAAAGCGATCCAACTGTGTTGGATAATTTAAAGTTTGACCATCCTGATCTACAATAGTGCCATTGAAAAACAATAATGAAATGATACAAAAATAATTTATAACTAAAATTATTTTAATAGGGAAATTAAAACCACTAATGTTTTAACCAAATCATAAATTAACAAATAGATTACCAGTGAAACAACAAGCCTCAAGTATCAATATTGTCAAACGCGGGCACTGCACCTTAAGTTTATTAGTTTTTCTGATCGATACCCTCCAACCAAATACAATGAAATCATGATCAATTAGTGTCATAATAACAACTTTAAAAAGACTAAGATCAACATGTTACCAATATGGTTGCAATTAGTAGAGATCAATTTTAGTGAATGAAGGCATGACACATTTCAACAAAGGAACTACAACATTACTTTTAATAACATCAAAATGTAGAATGTAGCAATAGTTTAAAAATAGAACTCAATGATAGAATGTAAATAGTGAAGAATCATTTTTTGTATCCACTTAAGAATCTATATGTCTTTGGTTTCTCTCCCTCCCATCTAAAATAAGATTCAACCACTCTAAATCAAGAATGTGTGTGCAACAACGTTCCATATGCTTGGACAATAGGAAGATGTAAAAAAACCCAACATGTTTACATTAATGACCTGTATGAAAAATGCAAACATGTTGCATTTTCTAGCTCCACCTGATGTCCTATTCATATAAATTGAGATTGCATATTGAAATAGAAATTACCTAAAACCAAGATAGATAAAATAAATTCATCCAAAATATAGATTTATGGAACAAGTGATATGTAATAATAACCAAAATTGTAAAACCACTAGCCTAAGTTTCATATATAAGTTTTCATGGTCAAAATAGTGAAGGGGGTAAGTGTATAATTTGGTGTTCTTAGGTGTTGGAAACATTTTCAAGTCATATTTAACCTATTGTATGAGGTCTAAAATGGTTTGGGTGTAATTTGTTTCAAACTGAAAAAGGTTTTCAATATTGCTTGACAACATTGTCAACATCTAAATGTAGTCTCCTAAAAATATGCAAATGGGGCTAAGAAGGGACACATGACTCACTACACATTTTTTGATATATATTACAAAAGTGATCTAGAGTAACCAAGGCCATTGGAACCATTTGAATGAATTTTGAATAAAAGTGAGTCTAAATGTTTAAGGTTAATAATATGGGAAGATAGGCCTAACAAGGGCTAATAGATGAGTTCAAGGATAGCTTTAGTGTTTAGTTGATGTTTGAGTCTAAATGGGTAATCAAAGGCTATTTGATGTAATGGAATAAGAAATACACGTTAAAGTTTCAAAAATGGTGCAAACTAAAATATAATCCAAATCTATGGAAATGATTTATAGATTATAAAAATCATTTCCAAATATTAGAAGAATACTTTCATTATTGGACCATCCTTGGGTAAAACCTACAACTAAAAAATTCGTCACACAAGAGGACCCTATAAAAATCATATATTTCATTCCTAAAATTTTGCATTTAAGTCATTAAGGAATTCTATTCTAGAGGAAATTACACTTATCATTGGCATTTAAAGCATGTTTATATGTTTTGAATGATATAACAACACATTGAATGGGTCATTGACTAATGGAAAGAAGACAAGAGAGAAAGATGGGAGGAGGAAATAATGGTGTGAGGAAAGGAGGTAGAGCTATACTACCAAGAAAGAGATAGATAATGAGGCTAATGATGTAACCTTGATGGTGAATGAAGACTTAAACTACGAAAATGATTGGCATTTAAGGTAAGTGACAATTTGGTAGCAAAAATTATCTAAGTGAAAAGGATGCATTAATCGTGTTGGTGATGGTTCATGACAAGATCATAGAGTTTGTTTATGCTCCAAGAATAGAGATTGGATATATTGTTGTTACCAAGATAGAAAAGCGTCTTTGGGTGGCATACTTGGTGAGTTTATAGATGTATGTAGTTGGGATGATGAAAATGAAAATACTAACCAAAGGAAGAACAGTGAATAGGATGGAGTGTTCACAATGCCAAGGAAGAATGTTAGACTTGTCTACATTAGTATGGAAGAAATGACAATCAATTAGACACGTCCAAATCAACATGAAAAAATGATAGTCTCCTATTATTCCATGAATTTTAATGAGATGAACCCTCACATTGGATGGAAATAGATTTTAAGTTGTTTTGATTCCTTGTGTAGAAAAGACATTATCATATTGTCTTGACCATGAAAATGATAGTCAAAGTAATATATTGATTTCTTACAGGTCAAATATGTATGGCTAAAAACAAAATACTATGATTGACCTTGAAGTGAATTGAGGTTATTTATTTGGTTTAAAGTGTAAATTGGGAAGGTTGGGATCCTTCAATGTGTTATTATTATACCACAGTCATAGTATGACATTTAAATTAGATTATGATGGACATGACGAAGCATCCATTGGGAACTTGTTCATAAACCCTTTGTAATCAACAAATGAGTTTGATCCATTTGATCATATTTAGAAGGTGTTATGAGGATTTAATGAAGGTTTATTTGAGTGTGAATTTGGAAAAGAATTTGGGAAAAATTCATGGGATCATATGTTTTTGTTTAGTTTTAATGGGTTTAGTTTGAGCTTCACTTAGTTTCAAGAAGCCTTTCATATTCTCTACTTAACAAGGCCAACCACATGAAGGTGGAATCTCATTTGGCCTCCCGCCCCCCGCCCCCCAATAATAACTCTAGATTCACCATTAATGACTAAGAAATATTTCATTCAATCATTTTAGAAGTATATAATTGAATCACTATAATAAAATAACATTCATTAACATTTCATATAATTAATTAATATGTATAAACATTTATCATTAATTCGTGAACACATCAATCATTATATTCACATAACATGCATTAACATGACATATAATTCATTAATACATATTAAATTTTATCAATAATTTGTGAACATGTCAATCATTATAATCATATAACAATATTCAATAACATGACATAAAATTCATTAATAAGAAACATTCATAAAAATTCATCAACACATTAATCATCAAACAAGGCTTTTAACATTCATTTCTTGGTTTATTTTTTATTTTTTTGAAGATAAACGATAATAGGCACATTGTGACTATCTTCAACATTCTCCTCTGGCTCTTGTGGTTTTAATCTTATGACATGAGACTTCCTCTATTTTTTTCAAGGACAAGGCTAATGTGCGGCTGCAATAAGAAATAAATGGGTTTAATTTTTCAAACATTTTTAAAAATGTTATAAGTATTTCATTAATCTAAAGAACATAACAAGTTTTTTTTTTATTATCTAATAGTGCCACATAATCTACTATCACATTTTGTTCATCCCCAACCTCAATGTTCTCAACACTAACGTCATGTTTTTCATACTAAAAAATTATCAAATAAAGGTTACACCAATTACAATTTAAGATTTTAAATTTTATTAATAATTACATAATTAATTTTCAATAGAAATTGAATATGTACCAGTATCATTATGATTCATGTCAAGGCCTTTGTCATATGTAGGATATGTGCATTCATCATCATGAGTAATATCTATGTTAGAAGTAGAAGGTTGGAGTGAAAGGTCATGCTAACATTTTTATCATTGTTCAAAATTAACATCAAATAGATTATTTCTCATAAAGTTCTCAATTTATGTTATTATTCATTAGGTCTATTTACCTGTTTGTGAACCAATTTACCAAAATATTCTACATCTCTTTGGCCACTAGAATAGGTGTGGTGGTAGGCAACCACTACTTTCTAGCCTTCCTTGAAGCCAATTTATTTGTCCTCTTCTATAGGCACCAGATTAAATTCAATGCCCTGCAATTTTTGCATAATATTGTCATTATTGAATGTATTTCCTATTTATAATTTAATATAAAAAATAGATATGAAATTTCACTTAATGATACTTGCATGGCGTGAGTGAATTTTCATATATCCACCAAAGCCGAGATGGTGTTGACCAACCTTCTCTTTCCTAGCTTGTGTAGCCTTTGTGCATCCTGCAACCTATATATGTAAACTTTGAAATATGTTATACATATGTTAGATTATATAAATATAAAGATCACTAATTTGTACATGATCTCATTAATACTACCACATACCTATTTTTGTCAAGTGGTCGGTTAATTCCTCTATCTCTTAGCTTATCTCTTTTGCATCTTCAATGATTTCATTCCACTTTAGCTCTGGAACCATAGAAGGATGCTCATGCTTTGAGTTGATCTTTAGGGACCTTCTTTACTAGTCTCTCATAGTGTTTAGATGTTTGCAATATTTTTTAGAATTTGGACTCTATTTAAAATATTTTGACCAAAGAGCTCCTGCATAGTTTTTATGGGTTGATATTTTAATTAAAGGCCTTGCTCATTTCACCTTATAACAAAAAACAAAATTGTTAGATAAAAAAATTAGTTCAAGATATGTACCTTGAATATACTACATCAAATGGATGAATGGAAAAATATGGCAACCAATTATATTAAGCTACCTACCTTTTACGTTATGTGGGCCCAAATATCTTCAATTTAAATAATAAAAGTTCCATAAAAAAATAAACTACAATTACACTCTAAATAATTAAAATTTTAAAGTACCATAAGTTTAGGCAACTTTAGGGGAATCATATCTTTCTTGGTCATAAAAAATGATGCCTCCAATGATCTAGTAGAGGTAACATAGGCTACTCTAGGAAAGGCTAGTAAATTATCACTAGTATTGATATATGTTCTATCATCATGAGAAGGTGTACCTATCTATACACAAAGTTAATCAATGTCATAATATACTCAAATGAACAAGAAACTACAAATCAAGTCATATTTAACACATCAAAAATTGTAGAAAAATAAGGCTTTACTAGCTCTAGTTGCAGTAGGTATGGATGTTTGCATGCTCCTTGTCATCAATCCTATAGTTGACAAGCTCAGAGTGCTAGCTGACCTCGTGGAAAGAGGCTTATGCACATCATCAACACCTAAAAGATAGTCATATATATACACAATGTATTTTATTTTTAAAATATAGATTGCAAAACATGATAATAGTAATATAAAACTGCCAATAATAATCATAAAGAAAGTAAAGTCCCTACTGATGAATGAGAATTGAAATCACATACTTGTAGGAGATACATGGGTACCCTCATCAAGTGGAACAACTTGGTAAGGTCTCAATTTTTTTTTAACAAAATATACATATTTTGGTTCATGATCCCTAAATTATTATAAAACACAAAGCTCTATTGAACTATTGAGCTATTAGATCCAAAATTGTGGCCCAATCACCCTTCATATTCTAAAATGGTCATTTTAACTTCTAAATCTTGATTTTGAAAAGCTTAGGAGGTTGGCCTTAGAGACGTTAAAGTTGTAAATGCTAAACATTAAAGGTATGATCTCATTAATAAGGTGCTGAAAAATTTAATGAGGCACAACTTAAGTGTGAATTGCTACAATTTTATTTAAGACATTTCTATTAATTTAGATTATTTGAGTAAGGCTAGGTTGGCATTTTGGAGCAATATCTTTTCAACATCAAGAGGTATATAAGTTGGGGTGTTAAATCCAATTCAATGCCAAACCCAAATCTTTTATCAAAGAGAAGATCAAGCATTCTAGGTAGAGATTATTTCTCCTAAAGAAACACCAAAACTTTAGTAGGAATTTAAGCCTTGAGGGATTTAGTTGGAAGAAAATTTGAAGCACTTAGAAACCTAGGTGACTTGAGGGACATTTATAACTAAAGGAAGTTAATCTCTAAGAAATTAAAGTGATTAAATTATAACATTAAAGGGTATGAGCTCATTAATAAGGGGCAACACAATTTAATATGTTGAGGAACAAATTAAATATTAAATGCTACAAGTTTATTGAGGAAATTGTTAATAATTTAGATTTTATCTTAGCAAGGCCAAGCCATCCTTTTTGGAGGGACGTCTTTTCATCACCTAGAGGTATGTAAGTTGGATGTTGAATCCATTTAAATGCCCAACTCAAATCAATTATTCAAGGGCAGATCAAACATTCAAGGTAGAGATAAATTCTCATAAAGTAGAACCAAAATTTCATTAGGAATTTGAGACTTGAGGGAGTTCACTTCGAAGAAAATATGAAGCACTCAAAACCTAGATGACTTAAAGGACATTTGTATCTGATCCATTCAAAATTACCTATTCAAGTTCAAATCACTAACATATATATGAGGTTTTCTAAGACTTGAAACCTAATCATTAACAACAAGGTTAAGTGGCCTTTCATGGTTGTCATGCCCAAAATATAAGGGCAAAAATGCACAACATTTTTTTTTTGAAGTTTAATTAAGACACTAAGGTCAAAAAAGGTTCAAATGATTAACTATAATGGAACTAATTAACTAGTCCCTTCTATAACTTAAAAACTAGATCATCATAACAATTTAAATCATTTAACATTAGGAGGATTCGAAGCTCTAGATGATCAATTAAATTTAACTATGCAACGCATACTAATTACATTTAAATTTTCTAATCTCAATCAAATTTATTGATTTTAACATTTAAAATTAAAATTGAAAACTAGACTTATTTCAATTAGATCAATAAGTAAATCTATAATTTATTCTACACTATTATGAGATTTAAGTTCAACATTACAATGCCAATATTACGACTAATCTAACCAATTCACAATAGTATAAAACTTAGTTAATAAAATAATCAAGTTATTTTAATTAGAATATACTCATTTCAAATTAAAACTTTTAAATAGAACTAATTAAAAATCTAACATCTAAGTTACTATTCTATCCTAACATTAATTAAACACTAGATTTAAAACTTAGCTAAAAAAACATAAGTAAATATATATAAAACAATAAACACTAAACTCCAAAGCACAAAAGAACATTATACTACTTATTAATAACATAACATATCTACTGATCTAAACATTACATTAGTGCTAATCATGATTCAAAATAACAATAATTTATAACTAACACCATCCTATCCTATACTAATCTAGCCTACCCATCTAACCAACATCCCTTAAACTAACCTAACAACTATACTAACAACCAAAAAAATAAATAAAGGGTGATCCCACAATAATGGGTTCCACTTTTTGACCAATTTTGACACTGAAATCAATATTTTTGCAACAAACGTCATGTTCAATTGACTATATCTCCAAAACTATAAATAATTTCAAGATGACATAAACTAGTGATTTTGAGTACTTTGCTCCTACTTTGTAACCATATTTTTAAATCTAAAAATAAAAATTATTTATGTCACTTTTTTTTATCTCCTCAGAAAAGTGGTACATAATAAAATTCAATATTTTAAAAAGTGACAGTCCGTTTGACACACATAACTTTTTTTTCTAGAAATGATAATAAAGTAATTCTTTCAACATTAGATTTGTAACATCAATATCCAAAGGATGCATTTGGTTTGATTTATTTTGGTTGAATATTGTATAGTTTATGAAGTTTTGAAGTGACATGAACTGTATTTCAGACATACATTCCGTTTGACATAGATAATTTGAAGTCAATTTATCATAAACCATTTTTTTTTAATAGAAACGTATCTCAATAAGCTAGTTCCTCCATATTTTTAAAAAAAATTTGACCTAATTTACTAATTTTCCCAAGGTGTCAAAGTTGGTTGATGTTCAATCAGTAATGAACCTATAATAAGTTAAACTCATATTTGAAAGTGTTAATGACTAAATTATGTATTAAAATTATAGTCATTGGAAAGCTTTCTCTGAGTAGCACATTTTGACATTTTTTATTTTATAGTAGGAGATCATTCTCTTGTAATTATGGCATTCAAAAGAGTAAACAAAAATAAATTAAAAAAAGGTTGAAATTTTTCTGATTTTGCATGTTCATGCGAACATGGCATTCGCGCGGACACATTTACCATGTTCGCATGAACGTATGTTCACACAAACATGCAAATCATGTTTGCACAAACATATTTATCACATATGTTCATGCGAACATATGGTAAACTCAATTTCTCACTTTGCAATTTTTTTCATTTTTGTTTGTCCCACTAAAGTGGAACCCATTATTGTGGGTTCACGCTAAAGTAAAATGATAAAAACTACTAACCTAAGCCTAGTGGGCTTGTCCCCACATGAGAATCCACTCCAAAGGGATGGTGCACTGCCCAAGGTCTATGTGCTATAGACCTGGCTCCCTGTCCTTGCGTGAGGGAGATCCCATACCATGAGATGTGCACTTGGGAGTAAAGCATGGGGAGGTAAGTAATTAATTCATGTTTTATATATATGTTTTTTTTTTTCATAAAGACTTATCTTGCTTCCCAAAGATGACAAGACATGGTCATTGAGTAGCTAAGTACCATGGCAGGTGGAAGAAGAGTCAATGCCTAGCCTTAAATAGGAAAGTGGGAAAAAAGTAAGAGATGGGGGGGGGGGGGGGAAGAATTTAGTAGGTGAGCCTTCTCTCTTTTAATTTTAATTTTTTTTTATAAGGATTGACACGGAGTCCTAGGCAATTACTTTTCCTTTGTGTCACATGGGGTTTAATGCTAATGGGGACTGCACCCAAATTTGGTAGGAGATGATTTGTAGCTAGATTTAGTGAGGGCTAGATAGCCAAAGGAGTAAATGCTAAAAGTTTTATGGGTCAGATATGTCAAAAAGATATCCATTTAAATATTTTAACTTCAAATGTAATTAATTTATATTCTTTTTTAAAATATTTAACTTTGGTTTTTTTTTTTTTAATTGCAATCCAAAAAGGATAATACAGAGAATATTCTCTGTAACTTGGGAGAATTAAAATTTTCCCCATACATTTTCCAGAGAGGATTTTAACTCCTGGAGATGCACATTTTTCTTTAGAATCCAATTTTGTCTAAGTGTTAACATGATTTGTTTCTTGCCCCACACACACACACACACACACATATTTTTGTGATACTAAGACTAACTTCTAACCAAATGACCACATCGATTCCTTCAACAAACATACCAATACAAGGAAGTGCATAAGGTTATATTTTGTCTTTCTCTCCTATTATTTGTGTTTTATAAATCATCACATAGCAAGGTATATGTTTCTTTATAATTAGAATTCATGGTGATGCATAATTCTTAATCAAATTTTGATTGTGTCAATTATAAATTTTAACAAGAAGAGAGCTAACTTTGTGATCACAATGCCGAAATTTTATTTCCTCTTAATACCTAAACATCAAATTGGGAACTTCAATATATCGAATTTCTTTTCATTAACATAATTGAAAACTTGAAAATTCATAATTCAAGACATTATCTATCATTCTATTTTCTCACATACATATGCAAAATTTGAAATCACATGAGAGCAATACAAGGAGGTTTCCATAATCTTTTTTTTTCCCCTCTATTATTCATCATGGTTCAAGGCTCCATCGAAAAAGAGCTAGTAAGAAAACCCGATGTCTTTTCCAATACATCAAAATTCAAATACATTTTACATCATAGTGCAATTCAAATGAATTTTCTTCAAGGGCTTTCACAAGAAAACTTTTCCAATGTCTTTAATACATCAAGGGAACGACGGGAGAGAAAAGGACCAACATGGAGGTAAAACAACACAATAAGATGTACAATTCAAACATGCATTCCCAACCCAGTTTTGCACAATAGGTTCAACAATGAACCAAAATAGGGGGGAGGTGGATTTTCTCAATAGGAGATGTCAATCACCATACCAT
Organism: Cupressus sempervirens; assembly: GCA_028749045.1. NCBI lineage: Eukaryota > Viridiplantae > Streptophyta > Pinopsida > Cupressales > Cupressaceae > Cupressus > Cupressus sempervirens. The sequence goes on from CM053793.1 coordinate 581,351,960, forward strand.
AACATAGCCCTTTCAGGAATAAAACATTCAAGAACTTCCATTCTTTTACAAGGCCCTTTCAAGGCTATTTCCACAAGAATTTGCATTCCTTTCAATAATCAAGAATTCTCAATAACAACCAAGGTATGGGATGACAAGTAGGGGCCCATACACCGTACCCTTTTTCCCTCCTCTCACCATGAGAGGAGACTCTATACTATTGAAGTCCAACTAAGGCCCTTTCCCCAAACATGGACACTTCTTCCTTATCCAAGGGTGAGTGATGCCAAAACAATCCTCATGAAATCCCCTCAAAACACAAAATATCAAAGCAAGCATGAAAATGGCATCAAAGAAAAACAAGATAAGATCCCTCCCAATCAACCCCAACACACAAGCAAGCAATACAAGAAAACAACACAATGCCTTATGCATGATTCAATCAAGATTCAAGCATGAACAAATGAAGAAACAATTCAAAGAAGTGAAGAACTCCTACCTTCACCAAAAGAGTTATGGAAAAATGGTGGTTTGAGAAGAGCTTTTCCTTTTCCTTCCTTCAATCTTCCAACTTTATCCAAAACTAGATATTGGGTGACAAAACCAAAACTACTCCAAAAATGCCTCTAAGTATGATCCTTAACTCAACCAGACTTCAAGTAAACTCAAGATGGAGTTTGAGTCACCAACTCAAGTAAAGAGACAATCTATTTTCGCAATCAACCAAAAGTAGGGTTTTTGAGTGACCCTAAAATTCAACCAAGGAGGCTAAAGGATTGGAAAGTGCTCCCCACCCACATCCTTACCCCTAGGGTACTTAAATTTAATGTTTTTAGGCCTTAAAGACTTAATAGGAACAATTAAAAGTGAGGAGAAATAGTAAAACCAAATAACAACCTTTAAAGAATTACAATACAAAGATAGCACAATTTAACAAGGGGTTTAGTTCCATCCTCCCTTTGAGTTTACCCAGCTAAATTTCCTACACACTCATTGCACACATTAGTAGTTTAAGAAACACATGTTCATATGTAAAAATACTTATCAAGAAATTCATGTAAATTAAAACATTCATTTTCTAAAATTCAATTGTTCATCTCATTCCATTCATTAAAATTGGAAAAATCAAGGTGTTAGTTCTGCATTCATTCACTTCATCATCATACATGTTTATAAAGCATTAAATGACAAAAAAAAAATCTAAAAGTAACACATCACACATCATAAATAGCATAATAATTTTTAGTGCATTAAATAATGTTCTAACATATCAAGTCATGAGTATCAAAATAATAATGTATCATTGATGCTAGAATGGGTCGGGGCAAGGCCTCACATCCTCCCCCACTAGGTATGAACTTCCTCCTAGAGTTAATAAAAAAGATATGGGTACTGAGATAACACCTATGCTACATCCTCACATAAAGTTGTAACCTCATCATAGCAGTCCCACTAGACTCTAACCTGGTCTAGCTCTTGACCTCGAAGTGCTAGAGTCCATTGGGCAATAATAAAGATAGGCTCCAATGCTAACTGGCCATATAAATCCACCTACAAAGCATCCCAATCTATAATATGAGGCTCATCATAAATGTATTCTCTAAGTACTAAAATGTGAAACACATCATGGATGCATGACAGGCTAGGTGGCAAGGCTAAAAGTTAGGCAACTAGTCCTATCCTCTCTAGGATCTCGAACGGTCCAATGAACTAGGGTGCTAACTTCAAGCCCTTTTCGAATAAAATCAAACTCTTGTGCGATTGCACCCTCAAAAAAATTCTATAACCAACCTGATACTCTCGATCTATCCTCTTTGCATCAACATACTTCTTTTGTCGATCCTGTGCCTCTCTTAGGTGTTGTCTAATCAGAGTCACCTATTGGTCCATCTCCTTAACTAACTGAAGACCAATAGATACTCTATCCTTGATTCTGTCCCAACATAAAGGTGTCCTGCAAGGTCTTTCATATAAGACCTCATAAGGCGGCATACCTATGGAGGAATGGTGCCTATTGTTATATGAAAACTCAACAAGGTGTAGGTATTCCTCCCACTTGACTTTATCATGCTTCATGTACATATGCAACATGTCCTCCAAAACTTAATTCACTCACTCAGTCTGCCTGTCAATTTGAGGATGGTACACTGTACTAAAATTGAGCCTAGTGCCCAATGCCGTTTGCAACTCTCTCCGAAATGATGAGGTGAATAGTGAGTCCCTATTGGAGATGATCTTACAAGGAATGCCATGAATTCTAACAATATCCCATAGAAACACCTGACTTATGTTCCATATTGTGTATGTGGTGGATACAAGATAGAAGTGGGCAATCTTGGTCAACATGTCAACTGTCACCAAAATGGCATCATGGCAACAAGATGAAAAGGGGAGACTAACAATAAAGTCCATATATATAACATCCACTTCCACTCTACAATCTCATGAGGCTGAAGGAGCCCACCAAGATGACGATGCTCTGCCTTCACCCTCTGACACTCAAGGCATCTCACAACTATGTTAGCAATTTGCACTCTCATGCCTAGCCAATGATATAATTGTCTCAAATTGGCATGCAACTTCTTAACATTGGGGTGCGCCACATAAGGTGCTCTATGAGCCTTAAGTATAATGGGCTCACACAAACCCCCAATAGAAGGTACATACATATGTCCTCTATGATGCAAGAGTCCATCAGACTCCAAAGAATACTCTAAATACTTCCCCTCTAAGGGTCTCTGAGAACACACCACCTAACTAACCCATACATAAAGCTCATCCACTAGAAAGTGCTGAAGAATCTGCTCCCTCAAATCGGTACTAGTAGTCATAGATGATAACTCATGGAACCTTCTACTTAAGGCATCTACAACTAAATTTTCCTTCCCCTTGATGTAATGAACATCAAAATCGTACTCACAAAGGAAGTCCATCCACCTTCTCTATCTAGCATTAAGGTTTGGTTGCGTGATTATGTACTACAAGCTCTGGTGATCAAAATGAAGCTCAAATCTATGACCTAGTAGAAAGTGCCACCACCTTACTAAAGCATGAACCACTGCTATAAGCTCTAGGTTGTGAGTAGGGTAATTTAGTTCATGAGTCTCCAACTTCCTAGACTCAAAGGAAGTAGGTCATCCATCCTACATAAGCACTGCCCTTATACCATCCAAAGATGCATCAATGCACACCACAAAGTTTGCATATGGATCTACTACTGCAAGAATTGATGCACTCATGAGGGCTCTCTTGAGCTCTTGAAAAGCTCTATCACACTGCTCTATCAACGATGAAGTGTCGATAATAACCTGCTAGTCCCATAAAGCTCCTCACCTCAGTGACACTGGTGGGTGCAGGCCAATCCATGATGGCCCTAATCTTCAATGGGTCTACTGAGATACTGTCACCTGATATGACATGTCCCAAATAATGTATCTCAGGTCTAAAGAATGTACACTTCGACAAGCTACCAAAAAACTGGTTCTCCCTCAACTTCTGCAATACCTGTCTCAAGTGCTCTTCATGCTCCTTCTCATCACAAGAATATATTAGGATGTCATCCAAGAAGACAACCACAAACTTATCCAAAAAGGTATGAAATAATCCATTCATGAGGCTCATGAATATAGCTGAAGCTTTTGTGAGACCAAATGGCACCACAGTGAACTCATAGTGACCATACCTGGTACAAAATGTAGGCTTAGGGATATCACTATCCACAATCCTCAAATGATGATAAACTAACTTGAGATCAATCTTTGAAAACACTCGAGCACCCTACAACTAATTGAAGAGGCCATCAATCCTAGGAAGAGGGTATCAGTTCTTGATGATTACTTTGTTCAATTGTCGATAATCAATACACAACCTAAGTGATCTATCCTTCTTCTTAACAAAGATCATTGGTGTAGCCCAAGGTGACACACTAGGTTAGATATGCCCCTTCTCTAAGAGTTCCTCCAACTAAATCTTTAGCTCACTAAGCTCATGTGTAGTCATCCTGTAAGGTACTCTTTGTAGACACCTAAAAATCTTTAGAAAATAAAGTATTTTTATTTTCTGAAAAAGTCCTGATGACATCATCATTTATTAATTAATTAATTATTTAATTAATTAATTAATTTTTATGCCATTAAATCCTTTTATCTTAATTAAAAATATTTAATTAAGGAATCCCTCCCAAAAATGTTTAAATCTTATTTAAACATTATTTCCTTATTTATTAATTATTTAATTAATAAATTGACCAAAAATCCTAAAATAAATAAAAAAATTTATTTTTTTCCCAAAAGTTGGCCAATTTCCTTATGACCAATAACCTCTTCCAAAATCTTCTAATCCTTCTTTAATTTTGATTAAAGGCTAATCCCATCATTTCCTACCCCTAATCCCAACTCAAAATATTTAATTAAAGTTAAATATTAATCCTCATGTTTATTAAAAAAGTTTTAATAAATATCTCCTCAACCCAAACCCTTGAAATAAATAAAACTTTATTTATTTCCTAAAAATCTAATTTATCCTCATCCTAAGAAGTTCTAGACTCTTCTAGAAAGTCTTTATCCTCATCCTAGGAAATTCTAGACTATTCTAGAAAGTCTTTATCCTCATCCAAAGTCTAGACTCTTCTAGAAGATGTCTTTAAACCTAATCTTAATCCCTTCCTAACCTTGTCACATTCCCTAAACATGGGTTAAGACTTACTAACCCAAGCCAAAGTTAACAAATATCTCCTCCTTCACCCACCCTCATTAAATGCCATCCACTTGCCTATCCCTAAGCTAATCCTAAACCATCCTAATCCATCCTCTAATCATTTGCACAAGCCTAAGCAAGCTTAAAACCTTCCTAATCAAGTCCAAGTCGAATTTTCTCTCATCACCCTCAAAATATCTCAACCATAAAACTTTATGAAGTCCACTAGGTCATAAATGACTCTTACAAGCCCTTTTATTGCTCTTACAAGTCATTATGAGGGTCTTTATGAAGATTTTATCCCTTGAGCCTCCTTTGTTGACTCATCCTTCCCCTTTTATCCATCCTCTCACCATGTGACATGTGTCACTCCTTGATTGGTTGTAAGGAAGCACAATCCATGTGCTCTCCTCTCATGCAATCTAAGCCCTCCATGAGCTTTTTCCCATCCTTGCATCTTAGCCCTCAATCCCTCAAGACTCTTGCCTATAAATTGGATCCTTCCCCTTTGCAAAATAACACAATCCATGAAGTAAAGTTACAATGCCATTTTGAGAGCCAAATCCATACTAAAGCCATCTATCCACACTAAAAATCCACAATCATCCATTGAAGCCTTTGGAAGCATATTGAGCATACATCCTATCCATTTAGATAAAGCCACTCAACAAGAGAGCTTCTCATTGTGAGAGCCCATTAATGGCTCATATTTTCAATTGAAAGCTCATCTTAGTCTATCTTGAAGTTTATGAATTTTGTTTAGTTTTTAGAAGCTTTATTTAAATTTGGTTTCTATTAGCATACTAACATTGCTCATATACATTTTGGCACGCCCGGTGGGACCCCGCATGGGTCATCTTCATTAGCTTTTTTAGTCAAGTTTTGTATGTCATTTTTTTATTTTGGCTAATTTTGCTTGTTTTTGTGATTGGTAGGATTGCATAAATTGGTTTTGTAGGTCCACAAGAGCATGAAGAAGACAAAGGAACTCATAGTCTATCTTATAGTATTTGCAAATTTTTCAAGCTTATAGGTGGACAAAGCACTTGAAATTCTTCTTCCTCTTCTTGTCTATATTCTTCTTATTCCATCTACTTCTTCTTCTTCTTCTTGTGGGAGATCTTGACCATTTTTTTAAGGAAGAAAAATCATACACACTTCTTTTTAGTGCTTAAAATGAACCCCCAAATCATACTTAAATCCATTAAAAAATTAAAAATTTGCAAAAAAGAAAAAATCTTTTAACAAGTGAAACTAAACCAATCTAATCATTTGCATCCTTGCAAAATCAAGGTTTTAGATGCGTTCATGCAAAATTAGGAACACTTCATTTTTGGGAATTTAAAAAGAACTTCAAGTTTCCATTTCAAAAGGTTCAAAATCAACACTAAGTGCACACTAAAGTTCTTTTAAAAAATCTCATGAAAACTAAGAGTCCTAAATGGTTGGCAAAAATTGTCCTAAAAGCTTTGTTATTTGTTCCAAAAAAATGTCTTATTGCAAAATCTTGAATGTTTCTTAGGATTTTCATGCATCAAAACAATCTAGGAATATCATTTTTGGGCTTAAAATATGCAAACTAGAACACAAAATCTTGAATGAAAACCAAAGTCCAAAGAGTCATTTTCACTTTTGAGTCCAAAAAAATCTTGAATAATCTAAGGTTAAAACAAAGCACTTCAAAGTTCTTAAAACAACACAAAAAATCTCAATCTTGAATGCTCAAAAGAAAACACTTGAATGTTTAACCACTTTTCTTTGAATGCATGTTGCTAAAATCACTCTTGAATGCCATGGATTAAAATCAAATTTTCCTTGAATGCATGATTAAAACAAAAAATCCAATATTGAATTCTAAAGATCAATTAACCATTGCAATATCAAACACTTCATTTGGAGCTTCTAAAAATTGAACAAAACAAATCTCTTTTCCACATGCAATCTAGGTAAAGTTTGATTTTTGGACATTTAAGAAACCTTGTTAAGTTAAAATACAAATTTGCAAAAATCAATTTGAGTAGTTCCTTGGACTCACCTCTTTTCTAATCACCCATCAAATATTAACCATTGGTTGCAATCTCAGCGCCATTTATGGGGATGGGTCTACTTGAAAAAGGTGTTAAATGTTCCACAATCTAACTCACTCACTTGGTCTTTGAATGTTTGCTTTAACTTTATCAAAATTCTTAAATGATCAAAACTCTAGATTAAATCAATCACACTTCAATTTTGGGCACTAAAATTGAACAACAACTGACGTGGAGAGCCTCCGGGTGCGCGCTTGAAATCGAATCTCACACACTTTTGTTTTGGGCTTAAAACAAACTCACACTCAATCTTGAATGCCTAACAATCAATGAACATTGCATGGTTTGGACGCATTTTCAATGGCACTCAAATTTCTTATGTTGACGATCTCTCAACTTTCATTATGCTAATGACGCTATCAAATTGGAATGAACATTGTATGCCATAATCACAAGTGTCTTCAATCATAGCTTACAAAATCTAAATCATCAATTGGAATGAACGTGTGTCTTTTAAAGCCCAAGATCATGTATGTGGTCTTGTTTTACACTTTTTAGGAGGCCTGCTTGGGGATTTCATCACCTCTTGGGACTACCTCAACTCCAGCGTTCCGGCGGAGTATAAAAATCGGGAGGTGAATCCAAAGACACCTCTCTTGGGATCAAAGTTTTGTCACTCGAGCTAAGCCTCAAGGAACTTTATACCCTTGAGAAGTTAAAGAGGAGAAGTGGGTTACCGCTCCTCTCGGCTGTGTGACATCTTTTTGGTCTCATCTACGGATTTGGGCCTCACGTACCTTGGATATATCGAGGACTCCTTAGCTAAACCAACTGTCAACCTTGTAGACAACCATCTAGGATGTTAATGTGTTTGAGGTGACTGATCGAAACATTTGTAGAACATACACACTCCTTGGCGCAAGTATCACTTTCTGAGAATCAAAAAATTCTATCTGGTTGTTTCTATCTATTGCTTGATCTTTTATTTTTTGAATGAATGTTTGCCAAACTTGGTCAATCCTAGCTTAGGGCATACTTAGCGTAGTCACTGCCTATTCCAGAAGTTGAACGAGTTGAAGCAAAACAACCAAGATCTCTCAAAGCCAAGCAGATTCAGAAATTGATGTCAGAGCAACCCAAACCCAAACAGAAGTTCCACAAAGTTAAACTCAAACCATCTCTAGCATACCAAGAACTTTCAGCCAAGAGAAAAGAAATAACACCAAGCCCACGAATTGCCAAACTCCACAAAGTAGAGGACAAAGCTACTGACGAAGCACTTCAAGAGGCCTGGTTAGAGCACACCATCAAATTTAGCCAACATTCAGGAGTTAATCCTGCTTATGCCTTACCAACTAGGCATGATTTCTATGATTAGACACCCTTGTTTCTCCACATCTTCTTGGATAAGCTTCACTTTAGAGTCATTTTTGTAGAAAAGCCAGCCATCTTAGGTTATCCCCTTAAGCATTATTAGCTCATCCATCTCATTTAGAATCAAACCATCTAGCCAGCAATCAAAACCTCACATCCAAGCCTTAAAAATTGTTGTCACTTTTGCCAAAAGTTTGCCATTCCTAAAATCTTCCAAATCCATCAATCTCACCAAGGTTATCCCTTTGATAGAGCTTTGTCTAGGGTGATCCAGCTTTGTCACTTGTTATCCCTCATCACCTTGAGCTAAAGGTTGGGATCCACAAGTGGTCAATCTCGTGTTCTTCCTAAAGGATCATCAGTCTATCCTTAAGTTGACACAATCACCACCAAGCTTACACATAGGAAAGCAGACCTTTCGTGCTTTGGCAACATATCTTTGAAGTTAGAATCTCCAACCCAATCCTCCTTAGGTTTTGTCGTATAGCTTTTCCTTAACCTAGGAAATCATTTGCATAGAGAAGCCTTCCCCCTTTTGCATCCATCAGCATTATTGCATCTCATCCCTAGGAGCATTTTTCATGCCACCCGTCACTCGCTTAGCCAAGAAGAAAGAAACAATGGAGCCCTATCATTTGGATCGAACAGCCTCACCCCCCTTGAGCACTCAGCCATCCTTCAGCCCAGAGAAAGCTATGCCATCATGTACTGACATTGAAGCTTTCATGAACCAACCAGGAAATGCAGTATTGGTAAATGCCATTATAGAAAAGAACAAAGAGACAATCATGGCTAATTTTTGAAGGGAAAATGTAGGAACCTTTGACTTTGGAAGACCCCCTCCATTATCAGATCCATCTCACCCATTGTTTGGGTAGCTACCACCACCCATAGGCTCTTATGATCCAAATTATCCTCAATATATGCCAAAAGAAGAGCCTCCAGCCAATCCATATGATCCAACAGACCCAAACATACCATCATCCACCCAAGTTGAAATCTCCATGCTGCAAGCCAACCCAGCCACCACCACTCCATCCTTGGTTCATACCTCTCCGCTCCAAACCCCCTTTACCCAAAATAGCTCACCGTTCACCCCCTTCACTATTGCTGCTGCTACTCCCCAACCCAGCCTTCCAAATCCACCCATCTCCCAAATCAGTGCTAGCATCTTTGGCCAACCTCAGCAATATACAACAGGGATGCCACCCATGGGGCTAAGTAATCAACCTTTCATCACCCCCAACTTGTTCACTGCAGCCCAACACACAATCCCATCATTTCCATTAGGTCTTGGGAGCTCAATACCATTAGCCACAAATCTACAAGCTACTACCCTCACTCCACAAACCTATCAAATCCCACAAGCTACTACCAATTTTCTACCAAGCTCCCAAGTGACCCCAGCCCCTGCCACCACTCTACCAAGCTTCCAAATCCAACCACAAAGCTATCAAACCCCATCAGTTCCATTCCCAAGCTTTCAATTCCCACCACCTCCACCACCAACTAATCCATTACCTCCAATTACCAACTACTTTTCAATGCCACTTCTAGGAGGTAATCCACCACCCCAGCCAACCACCAATTATTTGCAGATGCCATCCCAAATGGGGGCACAACCCACATATATTGGTCAAACCCCACAAGCCCCCCGATCCTTTCCCTAAGCCTCTCAACCATCTTATACCTTACCTCCACAAAGCAATCCATTTATCCCACAGCCAGCTTATGTTCCTCAATCCCAACCTCAAATCCCATATCAACAGCAAGCCTCGCAGCACATACAACAATATGCGCCACCTCCCCATCAGCAACCTATCATCCACCATGCAGCTGCCCAAACAATGTACAATCCCTATCAGCAAATCCCTCATAGCCATCCATATTCAGTGGCCCCATCCAGCACATACCTACCTCAAGGCACTCCTACATTGGGGGCACCCCAGCCATCACCTATCAATTCAGAATGGGAGCAAATGAAGATAGCTCTGAAAGCCATCCAAGAAGGGAATGATCCGAAGACATTCAAGTTTGAGAATGTGTGTCCTTACCCATTTGACAGAGCCATTACCATGACACCATTTCCCAAACACTTTGAGGTACCCAAATTTGACAAATTCAGAGGAAAAGGAGACCCTGTCACACATATCAAAGAATTTTACATGCACTGCCAGGACGTAGCATACAATGATGTCATCCTCTTGCGCCTTTTTCCCAAAAGCTTAGCTAGACCAGCTCTTGAATGGTTTTATAGAATCCCCTATGGCACAATTAAAAACTTTGCTGAATTATCCGAGGCATTTGTAGCCCAATATGCCCATCTTGTTGAAACAGAGCTATCAATAGTTGATCTTGTCCACACCAAGCAAAAAGGTGGAGAAAGCCTTGCTAAATACCTGCAAAGGTGGCAAACCCTTACCACCCGCATATCCTGCACCTTGCCAGAACACCATGTGGTGAAAATGTTTATTGATAATGCCCATCCTAGCTTGGCTCACCACATGACCATGAACTGTTTGCAAACCTACAAAGATATCAAAGAGAAAGGAATGATCCTTGAGCAAGGACTCATTAAAGATGGTGTGGTCAAGCTTTACAAGGAAGCCAACCAAAATCAATCACATTCCAATGACAAGTCTAGGTATTGGAACAAAAAAAAGCATGTTGCAACAGATGGCGTCACTGACACCAGACATGTGAATATTGTTGGTCCTTCTCACAACCAGTCCAACCCACCATATCAACCAAAAAATCAACAAGCTATCAACTACCAACAACAGAATAACCAAAGCTATCAAAACCACAATCCAAGACCCAACTTCCAAAGGTCTAGCAATCAAGCTAATGCCATCAATGTAGCTGCAGGACAAAAGCCTAGATTCCAACCTACACCTAGGAACTATACACCCCTTGGTGAGCCATTGGATGTCATTTTTGAGAAATTAGTCAAAGAAAACCTCATCAAATTTCCTCCTACCCAGCAAATTGACCCAAGCCAATCCAAAGCTGCATGGTACAAAGATAATGAGTACTACAAATTTCATAGAGTAAAAGGTCACACTACCCTCAGATGCATGAAACTGAAAGACTATGTGCAGGACCTCATTGATCGAAAGGAAATCACTGTTGGTGCCCAAACCTCTCCCAATGCAGGCTTACAGATCTATCAAAATTCTTTTCCTCCACACCACAACCAAAATCCTGGAAAATCACCTATCCAAACCAACAACAACAACACCAACAACCGTCAGCCAAACCAACAGCATGGGAAGAACAATGACAACACTTCATCCTATATAGACTATGGTAGCCTTATAGGTTGTATATCCGAGAAAGAGCCTTTTGTCAATGTTATCAATATCCAAGGACCAAACAATGAGTGTGCAGTCACCACTCGAAGAGCGCGATCTAACATCGCAGGCCCACCTATTACACCAACACCATCAGCTCCATCAAAAAGCCAGTACAATATCTTGGAACACCTTGGGAACATGCCAGCCCAAATCTCCATTTTAGACCTTCTTCGCACTAGTCATGTGTATAAGAACATCTTTGACAGTGCTCTCATAGAATCTCATGTCCCTTTTGATATCAATGCTACTAATTTTCGTAATCTTGTTGGACACCTCTCATCCTCATGTGCCCTATCGTTCAAACCCACCGACATACCCGTGGTCGAGCCAGATCACACCCTTCCGCTTCGCATAGCCATCATGGTATCCAACTTTGCTGTAAAAAGAGTAATGATAGATAATGGATCAGCCTTGAATATTTGCACCCTAAAATTCATAAAACAAGCTAGGTATACTGAGGCAGATATCATCAGTGAGGTTATCACCATCAAAGCTTATGACAACTTGGAAAGAACCACAGAAGGAACTATTTTGCTGCCAATCAAGGTTGGGCCAGTCATCCAAGAGACACTCTGCCATGTTATTGATCTAAACCTACCATTTAACATCCTCCTCAGTCACCCATGGATTCATGCCATGAAAGCCGTTCCATCCACTTACCATCAGTGCATCAAATTTTTGCATCAAGGCACTGAGGTAACCATCCATGCCGATCCAAAACCCTTTGCTTACTGCAATGCGATTGAAGCTTCATATACAAACCATTGCCCTGGAATTGATATCGACACATCCATTGCCAGCTCATCCCACACTTATAATGACCCAGAAACCATCCTTGCCTCTACCCTGTCTACCGTGAAGATCAATAACAAAGGTTGTGGAGAGTATAGTTTGTCAGATGCATTTGCTGTCAGGGAACTTCCACTTGATCCACATGCCCATGGACGACCGACATATCACAAAGCTAAGGAGGTTCCACCTCCTTGATACAAACAGTTTGGCCCAACAACCTTTGTATCCTCAAAAATCCCTCTTCATGAGGAGCTCACTCCAGATATCAACAAATGGTTACATAAGGATGCACCTCAAAGAAATCAAGCACGCCTTGATCACTTCAGCCAAAAGTATCCCCAAGAACATAAGCTCATCACTGACAAATGGAACTATCAAGGTGGTGGTCTAGGACCAGAAGAAAGAGGCATGCAGTGCCCCATCGACGCACACAAGTGGGAATCAAAGTTAGGTCTTGGCTTTGGCATACCCACAATTGGGGGCACCAATGAGAACGGTCACGCTTTTTTAAACATTCACCGCAACCTTGTCAAAATCGAAGACATTCCTGAGGAAGTTGAAAAGAGAGCCTACGACGATATCCTAGACCAAATCTCCCTTGGAGACTCTGTTCTCCAAGAACTATCCATCCACCTCATTGACCTAACACTCGCCCATCCACAACTCATAGATTGGGACCAACCAAGTGTCATACACATCGATGAGTTCACATCAGAGGAGGCACTTCTAAGATTCATGGGAGCTGAAACTCCTCACAAGAAAACAAAGCCAGATTCTGCCTATATCTACAAGCTAGATCCCAAGGGGTATTTTGGAGAAAATCCCCAACCTAGTTCCGATACACCCAAAACTGGAACTAAGGTTAATCTAAGACTAGCTAAGGCAACGAAGAGAACCCCTCAGCAAGAAAATCTAGAAGAACATGAGGATTTAGCATTGCCTCCTCAAGATAATCAACCAGAGGTGTCTTCTATTCTAATTGAGGATACTCAAGAAGTCAACATTGGTTCATTAGAGATCCCCAGACTTGTTCACATTGCTGCATCCCTATCACAAGACCAAGCTGACCTCCTCTTTGAGGTCTTAAGAGAGAACATTGGCCGATTTGCATGGTCATATCAGGACATGCCAGGACTTGATCCAAAGCTTGTAGTTCATCATCTTGCAGTTGATCCAAAGATCAAGCCCGTCAGACAAAAGCTTAGAAAAATGCACCCCAAGGTGGCATTATTGGTCAAAGCTGAATTAGAAAGAATGTTAGCTGCTAAGGTTATCCGACCTATCGACTACTTAGAGTGGATCTCCAACATGGTCCCTGTCACTAAACCTTCCGGTGACATCAGAATCTGCACTGATTTTAGAGATCTTAAAAAAGCTTGTCCAAAAGATGATTTTCCCTTGCCCAACATAGATATGATTGTAGATCTTACAGCTGGACATGAAATTTGGTCCCTCATGGATGGATTTTTTGGGTATAATCAAATCAAGATTGCAGAAGAGGATCAGCATAAGACAGCATTCACTACCCCTTGGGGAACCTTTTGCTACAACATGATGCCTTTTGGCCTAAAGAATGCTGGGGCTACCTATCAAAGAGCTATGATAGCCATTTTTCATGATCTCATCCATAGCATTTTGGAGGATTATGTGGATGATATCTTGTTCAAGTCTCATACCTTCATGGATCATCTTGCTGACCTGGAGAAAGTCTTTGATAGGTTAGCCAAATATCATCTCATGTTGAATCCCAAGAAATGTGTCTTTGGGGTCACATCTGGCAAGCTTCTAGGTTTCATAGTTTCTAAACGAGGTATAGAGATCGACCCCAAGAAGGTCAAGGCTATCTTAGACATGCCTCCTCCCCAGACACTGTGATAGCTTCGCTCTCTTCAAGGAAAGCTCCAATCTGTTTGGCGCTTCATCTTCCAGCTTGCAGATAAGTGTACACCATTTTCACATTTACTAAAGAAGGATGAGAAATTCAAGTGGGATCCTTTATGTCAGCGCAGCTTCGACCATCTCAAGCAATATCTCATCAATCCCCCTATCTTGGTTCCACCAGTTCCTGGTCGTCCCCTAATTTTGTACATATCAGCAACACCTACTGGTCTAGGGGCACTTCTAGCATAGCTTGATGACTACAACAGAGAAAGAGCCATCTACTACATCAGTAGAACCCTAGTTGGTTATGAACTCAATTACACTCCTATGGAAAAAGCTTGTTTGGAAGTTGTTTTCTCAACTCAAAAGCTTCGCCATTACATGCTAAGTCATACCATCCAACTAGTCTCCAAGATTGACCCTCTCAAGTATATGCTCTCTAGAACAGCACTTACAGGCCGTTTGGCCAAATGGGTTATGCTCCTTAGTGAATTTGACATCCAGTATGTGGATAGAAAGGCAATCAAAGGGCAAGCTATAGCAGATCACCTAGCTGATGCACCTCTAATAGATGCTTATCCATTGATCACAGAATTTCCAGATGAGCATATCTGTCTAATTGAAGAACAACCCCCCTGGAAACTTTATTTTGATGGCTCATACACATCTCATGGATCAGGGGCAGGAATATTGTTGGTCACACCTCAAGGAGATTACATTCCAAAAGCCTTCAAGCTACAATTCCCTAGCACCAACAATATAGCTGAATATGAGGCCCTCATAGCAGGATTAAAGATAGCTGCAGAATGGAACATTGTTGAGCTACAAATCTTTGGCGATTCTCAACTCATCATCAAGCAAGCCCTAAATGAATATCAAACCAAAGATGAAAAGCTATTACCCTACAAAGAGCTGGTTGATCAGCTAACCCAACATTTTATAAAGCTTCAGTTTACACAAGTACCTCGAATTCAGAACAAAGTAGTAGATGCTATGGCTACTATAGGATCGCTCTTGGAAATTCCCCAAGTAGCTACACAGTATGAGTTTTTAGTGGAGCAGCTCCTCACACCCGCCTATGTGAATGAGGATTCAAACTGTGTTTGTATCTTGGTTGGTCCCCAATCCCCTTGGTACCATGAGATTCACGCTTACCTTAACGATGGTATCATATCCCCTCACCTCACACGTACCCAATGCCAGAACCTCATCCGAAAATCATCCCGCTATGTTATCATAGCCAATACCCTATATCGTCGGGGTTATCACGATACTCTCTCTCGATGTTTAGACCAAAATGAGGCCGCGATGGTGTTAAAGGAAGTACACTCTGGACTTTGCAGTGCCCACACGAGTGGTATTGTCCTAGCACGACAAATCCTTAGAGCAGGCTACTATTGGCCTACCATTGAAGAAAACTCCTGTGACTTTGTCAGAAAGTGTCTCCCATGTCAGCAGCATGCAAATCTTGTGCACGCTCCGGCACAGGATCTACAGCCTATTGCACCACCTTGGCCTTTCGCTTGTTGGGGCCTTGATCTAGTTGGAACTATCACACCCCTCTCATCTGATGGACATAAATGGATAATAACAGCTACAGACTATTTCACTAAATGGGTGGAAGCAGTCCCCCTAGTCTCAGCTACAGGAGTTCAGGTCTCCAAGTTCATCTTGTACCACATTGTTTGCCGCTTCGGCATCCCATCCACCATCTTCACCGACCACGAAGGTAACTTTGAAAATCTCAACATGGAAGAATTATGCACTTCCCTCCACATCCATCATCACTTTTCTAGCCCATATTTCCCACAAGGTAACGGCTAGGCAGAGGCAACTAACAAAACCCTCCTCAAAATTCTAAAGAAAGTTGTCAATGATTCCGGCCATGATTGGCACCTACAAATAAATCCAGCCCTATGGGCCTATTGAACTTCCTTCCATACATCCACAGGCACAACTCCATACTCCCTATTCTATGGTGCCGAAGCAGTACTACCTATAGATGTTGAACTTCCCTCCTTGCGCATATCTTTGCAAGGGCAAATATCAGATGAAGAATATAGAGTAGCTCGACTCACCCAGCTAGATCTCTTAGACGAGAAGTGGCAACAAACCTATGATCATCTCACAGTCTATCAAACTCGTCTCAAAAGAAATTTCAACAAGAAGGTGCTTCCACGACACTTTCAGCTAGGTGACATGGTCCTCAAAGAAAACATGAAAGTCCAAGTAGATCGAGAAAAGAAAGGCAAGTTTGAACCTACATGGCTTGGTCCTTATGTTGTCACTGCTTCCTTTGGCTCTGGAGCTTATTAGCTATCTACGATAGAAGGAGAACTCTTGAATGATCCTACTAACATCATTCATCTCAAGAAGTTCTATGCTTGAAGATCCTTGGTATACCAGGCTTTTGAAAAATACCAAAAAAAAAAAAAAAAAATAGTAAAGAGAAATAAGCGTCCAATGGTGAAAACTTGGCAATTCAAGCACCTTGGATAGGTACCTTGGTGAAAACCTGGTAGTTCAGGCGCCTTGTGTACTAAAGACTAATCCATTATCTATCACTATCCTATCCCTCATCCATTCACCCACCATCCCATAAGACACACTTGCTTGTTCCCTTGGTGTTCCAACCAAATATCCAAAATCTGATGAAGCTTGTAAATACCTCCTGTACAGCTTGTAAATCTTGTACCAAAGCTTGTATTATACCTTGTAAATCTTGTACCATACCTTGTCTATCCGAATCTTGTCCAAGGTTTGTACCATATTCTAGCCTATAAATAATCTTGTATCCTAGCTTGTATACTATCACGTGCACACACAAAACCCCATTTTCACTTAATCTTTTCGCAAACCATCTACCTATCCACCTATCACCTATTATAGACATCCCATCCTTCACAAACATTTCCATCTCACGAAAACCAAAACATGAAAAAACGTGTACATTTGTAACATATCTTGG
Source organism: Cupressus sempervirens (assembly GCA_028749045.1). Lineage (NCBI taxonomy): Eukaryota > Viridiplantae > Streptophyta > Pinopsida > Cupressales > Cupressaceae > Cupressus > Cupressus sempervirens. Next base: position 581,369,032 of record CM053793.1, read on the forward strand.
TCCATCAGCCTGTACATCCTCTTTAACTTAGTACCATTGTATCTATCCAACTTTCGTGTCATTTCATCCTTGATCAGCATCTTGTACACACCACACAGCTTGTTTAGCTATTTCAATGCATCCTTTAGCTATATCTCCTGTCACCAAAGTGTTATCCTTCTTAGTTTAGCTTGCCAGACGCACCACTCATCCTGATCCACCAACTTAGGTGCTCTCCGATAGGTCCTTGCAGGATATAGCTTTCCTCAAGTCTAATCTTGGTCCGTTAGTACCTCGTCCTACCCATCTCGTTGGCAAACGGCTCTCTTTTGGATTTTCACTTTCTTTTGATTTGGAATCTCCCCTTTTGGGTCTTGAAGTATCTTTTCCAAGCAATCTCCTTGTTCCCTCCTCAAGGTTGCCACGATCTTCCATATCATGGTATGCTGTGAATGGGGCAATTAGAGTGTAAGGTCTTGATCAAGTCTTTCTTTTGTTTTTCTTTTCTGCTTGTGGGTTACCTAGTGTCGGTTCCACACTGCTTCCTCTGGGATTCATGTGTGATGCTTGGGCAACCCTTGCATGTTTGTTTCGAGTCAGTTTGTCAGTCCTCTGGACAGTTGGTGAAAAGGCCTTGATGTTCTTGGTAACCTTGGCAATTAACCAACAGTCCTATAGCAAATCTAGTGCTCAACTACATGGTGGTACTTCTCTTTGAAGTATCCCCCCCGCTCAAAAAGCTTCAATGGTTTTCCTTCATCTCCATTATCCCCCATCCATATCCAACATCCATCTCTCCTACCCTAGCTTATGCATCTGTATCTCTTTGAATCACTCATCACTCTTAGCTTTAGGGTTCCACAATCCTAGTCTTAGGGATCCACCCATCCAAATCAATCCACCAAGCCTCATCTTTTGAGATCCACAATCCTAGTCCTAGGGATCTCCGAAACCCATCTTCCACCAATCTGACTCTTTGAAATCCTGTTGCATCAGCTTTATCATCCTATCATCCATCTCCTTATCCTAGATTCTTTTTTATAGCGCATTGCTCCTTCATCCTCCACCTTCCCTAAGGTCTTAAGCTTGCTTCCTCTTGTGCATCTGATTCTCCTTTATCATTCTCCCATAGTGAGAGTTTGAGCTAATTGAGCCCCTTCTCTTTGCCAATCTGAGTCTCCTTGCTCATCTCAGATTCTTGTACTTTTCAAGAAGCCCTCGAGCCTCGCTTTCTCTCCTCGCTACCTTCTTGAGGGGGCATCTCACAGTCCATTCTCTCCTCTTCTGCTCTAGCCTTGGGCGTCTTATTTTCTTATCTTTGATGCCATGCCACTTGCGGCATCACATCAAAGAGGGGCAAAATGTAGACACCTAAAAATCTTTAGAAAATAAAGTATTTTTATTTTCTGAAAAAGTCCTGATGACATCATCATTAATTAATTAATTAATTATTTAATTAATTAATTAATTTTTATGCCATTAAATCCTTTTATCTTAATTAAAAATATTTAATTAAGGAATCCCCCCCAAAAATATTTAAATCTTATTTAAACATTATTTCCTTATTTATTAATTATTTAATTAATAAATTGACCAAAAATCCTAAAATAAATAAAAAATTTATTTTTTTCCCAAAAGTTGGCCAATTTCCTTATGACCAATAACCTCTTCGAAAATCTTCTAATCCTTCTTTAATTTTGATTAAAGGCTAATCCCATCATTTTCTACCCCTAATCCCAACTCAAAATATTTAATTAAAGTTAAATATTAATCCTCATGTTTATTAAAAAAGTTTTAATAAATATCTCCTCAACCCAAACCCTTGAAATAAATAAAACTTTATTTATTTCCTCAAAATCTAATTTATCCTCATCCTAAGAAGTTCTAGACTCTTCTAGAAAGTCTTTATCCTCATCTTAGAAAATGCTAGACTATTCTAGAAAGTCTTTATCCTCATCCAAAGTCTAGACTCTTCTAGAAGATGTCTTTAAACCTAATCCTAATCCCTTCCTAACCTTGTCACATTCCCTAAACATGGGTTAAGACTTACTAACCCAAGCCAAAGTTAACAAATATCTCCTCCTTCACCCACCCTCATTAAATGCCATGCACTTGCCTATCCCTAAGCTAATCCTAAACCATCCTAATCCATCCTCTAATCATTTGCACAAGCCTAAGCAAGCTTAAAACCTTCCTAATCAAGTCCAAGTCAAATTTTCTCTCATCACCCTCAAAATATCTCAACCATAAAACTTTATGAAGTCCACTAGGTCATAAATGACTCTTACAAGCCCTTTTATTGCTCTTACAAGTCATTATGAGGGTCTTTATCAAGATTTTATCCCTTGAACCTCCTTTGTTGACTCATCCTTCCCCTTTTCTCCATCCTCTCACCATGTGACATGTGTCACTCCTTGATTGGTTGTAAAGAAGCACAATCCATGTGCTCTCCTCTCATGCAATCTAAGCCCTCCATGAGCTTTTTTCCATCCTTGCATCTTAGCCCTCAATCCCTCAAGCCTCTTGCCTATAAATTGGATCCTTCCCCTTTGCAAAATAACACAATCCATGAAGTAAAGTTATAATGCTATTTTGAGAGCCAAATCCATACTAAAGCCATCTATCCACACCAAAAATCCACAATCATCCATTGAAGCCTTTGGAAGCATATTGAGCATACATCCTATCCATTTAGATAAAGCCACTCAACAAGAGAGCTTCTCATTGTGAGAGCCCATTAATGGCTCATATTTTCAATTGAAATCTCATCTTAGTCTATCTTGAAGTTTATGAATTTTGTTTAGTTTGTAGAAGCTTTATTTCAATTTGGTTTCTATTAGCATACTAACATTGCTCATATACACTCTTGACACTGGCTCTACCTCTGGCAAAAGATCAATATGAAAATCCACTGCTCTAGGTGGAGGTCTACCAGGGAGCTCTGAAGGAAAGACATCTACAAAATTTTGCAATATAGTAAAATCATCGAGGGATGGCTCCCCCTCTGAATCTTCCTCCTTGCCGCTGATGGTGATAGCAAACAACTGACATCCCTTTTGCATGCACTGTCTAAGCTACATAGCAAAAATCATATGAAGGGATATGGGTCTCTTAACCCCAAGGATCACTCTACAGATACCATTCATATCCACACATTCCACCATCTTTTGTCAAAAATCCATCTTGGCACTGTGGGCATAAAGCCAGTCCATGCCAAGAATAATATCATAAGAACCTAGAGGGGTAATGCATAGATCAGACATCATGGACATGTCTCCAATCTGAATCGGGGAACTAACTGACACCCTAGCTCCTAAGGCTAAATCTACCTCCCAACTGACATCATGTCTAACTACCACTAGCCCACAATGCTCCACCACAAAAGGAGATATAAATGAATTAGTAGCTCTAGAACCAAATAAAAAATTAACCCTGTTACCCTGTATACTACTTATATCCTCAATAATTGTAGCCTGATGCTTAACCTGGTGGTTATCAACCACTGCAAAAACTCTGTGGGATCTGCCTACATCGCCAACTGTTAGCTCTGAAAATGCCCCTCTCTGACCATTGGAGGACTGTCCCTGAGGACATTCTCTATCAATATGCCCCATGCCACCACAAGTGTAACATGGTCCTCATGTGTAAGATCCTATGCCCTATGATCCAAACTATTGTGGGCCTCCTGACTTGCTAGATCCACTGAAACCACCCCTAGAAGATTGTTGAGTCTTCACTGGCTGTGTCTATGGGGTCTATACTTTCTGATCCTACCTTAGACCCTATGAATTTCATTGCTTGGGCTTGGAGCCCTAATAACCCTATGAGGATTTTTTCTGCTGCTGCCACTATGGTTTTTGCTGCTGAGACTGTTGGCCCTCAGAGGACCCTGCTGTGTAGTTCTGATTACCTCCACCTCTACCTCCACCCACTCCTCCATGAACACCTAGCCCTCCTCCAACACCTAGTGAAAAGGATCTAAGGGAGAGAATGAGGCGCAACCTTCCCCCCCCCTACCTACTTCATCTTGCAGATAGTATGCAAGGCATTTTACACTCTATCAAGCATTTGGATAGTGACATCAATAGCTTTAGATTATGGAGGCAAAACATGCATGCCTTCTATTATGATGGCCTATCCTATAGAGAGGTCCATTAGCTCAAATTAAATAAAGGACATTTGAAAAGATATTTTGTAAACCCTAAGATGGGTCTTCAGATTAGTAATAAGAAGCCTCACATTTCTATTTATATGGTGCACACACATCTGCATATATTAACACACCTTTGGGAGTGGTGGTGGATGGTATTTGACCATCCACCACATGCAAATCATGAGGTGTCCAACTACTTTCTTAAGAAGCTTTAGGCTAACTTTGAATTGGGTTTGAAACCCAATTTTTTGATATTAGATTATTTCAAGGGGTTGGTCCAGGGATGCCTTAGGTTAGGCCTAGGGAAAAGATAAGAAATAATACAAGGAATCACATACATCCTCAACCTCTTATACCTCTTCCTAAAATAGTTGTCCCAACACCTCACCATCATTTAGTAGTGTCATCTACTCTTAATTCATTGAGTGCCCTTTCGGGCAATGTGGTAGAGCAATGGACATAGGCGACATATATTGTTTCACTTGGACACATTTTTACTAGTTGTGGAGGTATATGGAGAGGCCTTTAGAGTTATGTCGATGTGGCACATGATGACCATGATGCTGAGGGTGGTGATTTTGATGATGACACATACACTGCTCATGGTGATGGTAGTGATGATATTGATGTGTTATTATTTGTTGACCTTCTGCATGGAGAGGGATACAGTTAGGAGTAGTAGGTAAAAATTTAATTAACATTTATTAAGTACATAATTATTTACTTTCTACATATATATGGATAATTTTACTAACCATATTAATGTATGTCAATTTTCAAATAATAGAGGATGGATGATACTATTCCTCCTAGGAGGCAGTATAGTTTTTTTCCAAGACCTTCAGAGGTCAGCATCCCTCATACAATATGCACTTTGAATTGCACTATAAATAATGTACATTTGAACTCAAATTTAATAACATGTGCTCATATGTTCTTTTTATCTAATTTTGTAGGGATTGTCATTCATTACATAATTCGATGTTTGTACAAGTCCTAATCCATTGACCACTAAGGCACATCCTCAAATACCTACAATATGTACTTTTGAAGACAAATAATTTGTACTATTTTTATGTACACATTCTTATAATTAACTTATCTTTAGCTTTGATTCATGTATAATTTTATCTATTTTGGTTTTACAAATAGGAGATGGATCGTACTTAACCATATAGGCCTTAGTATAGTTTATTTTTGACTCCATCTTTTGACCATTTGAGAGATTGTAGCATATCCGTAGACAAATTTGCTACACTAGCTACTACTCAAGTATGATATATATGTTTTTTATTTTAAAAAAATGTAGTGTAAATTGTGTACTTTTTAATCTACATACTTTGTAATTCATGTATATATCATTTTGACTCAAGGTTTATGTATCCATAATTTTAGGACTATGTTGCCATGAGTGTTTCTAAAACTATGGGACAAAGCTAGATGGAGGTATACACATCATCCTCTGAGGTCAGTATTGTGATTTATGAGCATACATAGTTCATTATTGTCATGGCCTTGACAGTTCTATATCTGACACTTTGGAATCTATGATTAGTTTACTTTTCTAGATGGTTTGGTACTTGTTAAGTTACTTTAATTCTGGTATTATTATGTAAACTCTTTGAGAATTCAGAGGTTATTCAAAATTTGATTCTTAGAAACAGATGTTTTTATGCTTTTAGTTTTATATTCAGAATCTTATTATCTGAAATAATCTGGATTTAGGAATCAAATTTTATAAAATCTATGTTAGTATGGTTTCAGTTTTTATTTCTATCTGATTCATATTTTTAGATTTCTGTATAAGGTGGTTTTAAAATATTATCAGTACCATGTATTTGTCGTTGCTAGTTTTAAGTATATTTAGATATATATGCATATTTATAACATTTTTGTAATATATACATATGTATATAAATATAAGTGCATTAGTATTAAATAATTATATATATATATATATATAGTGAGTATATATTTATATATATATATATATATGTATATGCAACTATTGTATATTAGTGTACTTGTATTTATATTGATACAAGTTATAAATATATGTTTACATGTAAGTATACTTAATGGTTAGCAACAATGTTAATATTAAATTAGGATTAATGTTAATATTAATATTAATATTAATATCAACATTAATATTAATATAAATACCAATATTAATGTTAGTACCTAATACTATGTTAGTAAGGGTTAGCACCTAGACTAACCTATCGAATGATACTTAACTATGTCTTAACCTATACTTATGCAAAGCTTAAGCTATCATGCCTAACTTCAAAGGACTTTGCAAAGGTTTTGGGTTTTGGTGAAAGGCGGCAATGCAAATGTAGTTAATGTGTTGCAGTTTGTATTTGGTACTATGGTTACCAAGTGTTGCATAAGCTATGGAATGAGATTTTTATGGTTATGCTCGCTATTATGAGCATTGTTTTTTTTCTTCTTCACGATGCTTGAGCTCAAACTACCATTGTGGGTTTTCAGTTAGGAAATTTGGATGCTCTGTTGAGCAAGTTTCTCTATGTTTTTCATGGGGATTTTGATGACCATGATGGAGAATGTCATTTCTTATTAGCTTTTTAGAGGTTCATGTTTTTATTTTATTGATGGTTCTATTGTTGTTTCATGGGCTTTCTTAGTTTCCATTATTAAGAAGGTTTCCTTGGTAATTCTGTGTTTAGTTTTGTGGATTTGGAAGTGTGGGTTTGCGAGTTTAAGAAGAGGACTCTCCAAACAGCTTTGCTTGTGTTTCTTATCGCATAGAAATAGACAGGGCACTTTTTCTCTAACTCTACTCTCTTATCTATATTATATTCAGTGAGTAATGTTGAATATCGATTAATTAATAGATGCAATGTTTGAAATTTGTTACCAAACTCTGGGTGTATGCAGGATTTGGGGTTTTCATAGCTAAATTTAGTGTAAACCCATCATCAGGTGTAAGATTATATATGCTTTGTAATTTCTTCTTATATTGCATTCAAAAATTTGAAATGTGTAAGTGTATATAGCTCTTTTTAGTTTTAAATGGTAAGTAATTACATTCCAGCATGGATAAATGCAGAGTATGATTTCGTATGCGATGTTTAGCTCTACACATACCCCTATTCAAATCTGGGTATGGAGATATCGCTTTGGTAACATTGATGTATATGGGTATTGCGATTTTATGTGTATGTTGTGGTTGTAGTTTATGTGTGTGATTGTGAGATAGCATAAGGTACTAGCTATTATATGAGCCAAGCTCTGTGGATACCTTGTTTCGTGTTTAATATTTTCTTTACTATTGTGACTCAGCCATGAATATGAGAGTGTGGTGACATTAGATCTCCGTCATGAATTTGCAATTTTTAACGGGTCACGACTCTGAATTGAGGGTATAAACTTGAAACAGAGGTTGTTTTTTTTATGTCAACAGTTGTCGTTTAATGTTTTGCAATGATTTAAATTTTGTTTTAGTGTTGAATTTAGATAGAAAATTAGGAAACAAAATGACTGCATGAATTTTTATTTGACTGCTATCTTTCATCAATAATAATGTGTACTTAGGTCTTAAAGATATAGGCTCATAATTGTTACATTGTATGCGATTGTGGGTTTCAAAATTCTGGGTGATATATAAATACATACATATAATTTCTAGGATAACATTTCAAAAAGGGTTTTGGTTCCTGTTTAATGCATTATTAATTTTTACGAATTCAGGGTTTTCATTATAAGCAAACAATTGAGTTATACTGTGATTTTATGAGGGTTACTGTTGTGAAGATTAAACTATAGCATAGAGATATTCATTGCGACTATTAACTTATGTTCAGTCTGAATCATCGATAGGCAAACAAGATTATTTTATAGGCTATATCAGATTTAGGAAATTTGGAAATTATTTTTCATTGATTTTGGAACAAGAATTCTGAAACAAAACAAACACTTTGATATCGATACATTGTCAAACAATTACTAATTAAAGTAGAGAGAATTGTATTATCTGGTAGCGACTAGTTATTAGATGTATAGTGGAAAAAGGTTATTATCTATTCCAAAACTAACTTTAAATTAATAAGGTTCTACATATATTTTATTATATGTAAGTGAGTGCATGTATGTATATGCATAAATGTTGTGCATATATATATATGTACAAGCATTTATTTACGAGTATCAACGTGTAAGTATATCCATATGAATTGTACTGTTAGTTTTACCATACATATACAATCTGGAAATTATTGTGATTACTGGTTTTGGAAATGGAAATTGATTTTTTTTTAATCTGATGAAATTATATGTGTGGATCATTTTATTATTACAAATGAAATGTAAATATGGTGAATCTTAGTAAAGTCGATTCTTATTATTTAATTTGAATATAGTTGTTATGTAGTAGAAAATTAAAGCGTGGAAACAATTATGGTTTCATTTGGTACTTTGAAAGATTGAAAATGGTTAAAATGATATTTCTGTTTGCTGGTGCAATTGTTATATTGAAGCAAATGAAATAAGTGTATTAGTTGGAATTGGAAAATTAATCTAAGATTTTCTTCCAGTTAGTATATCTAGAATTTTGTGTATGTTAGATTATGCAAGTGTGATCCTTTAGATTGGCTGGCTACTATAAAGCGAGTAACTTGTGGTGATAGAATTATGTTGTCGGATGCCCTCCAACACTAGTCTGGATCCTTATGGGAAAGTTTATGACAGTTATTTAATCAAGTGATAATATTTAAAATTTTATGGGTTGGGAAATCATATAAAAAGATAAGAATATTATGGTTTCACCTGGCATATTGAGTTCTACGAGTGGCTAAACGTAGATTCTTATGTTGACACCCATGGACTACTGAATCATTACCTTGTCATATTCTGTATGAGTTTATTTCTGCATATCTGCATGAAGAAATTAAGTATTTGCTGTATAATTGAATGTGGAAAGAAAATAATATTTTTAGTATTTTTGGTAAAAGGATTACTATGATTATAGTTTTTTCATAAAATCTAACGTGCAGGATTACTAGAAGTTTTAATGATTTTATTCATGTTTTAAGCCCTGTTTGGTGTATTTTGGATTTGTTGTTTTTTATTACAGGTTCGAGATAGGGTTGGTTATGGACTTAGAAGAAATGACTATTAAATACTTTGAATCAAGGATTAAGTTGATTGTATTTTAAAAGTTTTTGTATTTCTAATAAGAGTATAGATATGCTATATAGTCTGATGTAATAATTTGGAAATGATCATGGCTGATTATGAGTACATTACCGAACCTGTTGTGTAGGATTAAATTGTAATGAATATTGTTTTAAAAAAATTGTTTGGCTTCTAATCTAATTTGTATGTTTGGATTATTTTTATTTGGTTATTCTTTAATTTGAGATGGTTAGGGTATTACATTTGGTATCAGAGCTTAGTTTAAACACTCGGGACTCGATTGGTTTAATTAAGGGTTTTTTTATCTATGCTTCCTACAAGATTATAATTAAATATCTTTTATAGGAATTCCAGTATGCCTCCTGTTACATGAAGAACATGGGGATGAGGTATCCTTAATATTGATGTCGAAGCAGGCAGAGGCAGAGGTGGATGTAGAGGCTGTGATAGAGGCCTAGGTAGATGTCAAGGCATAGGTAGGGGTCAAGTTCGTCAAGTTATGCTTGATGATGAAATTCCTCATTATGAAGAGCAAGGGGGATTTCAAGCTGAAATTATTCAGCAGATTCTTGGATGGTTGGATGGGATTGAAGCTAGGAATAACATTCCTGGTGGGGGAGAAAATGTTCAGAATTTGCAGATTCCCAATGCCAATCAAGTCGTGGTTATAGATCCTATTATCAGGACTTAGCTGAAGGACATATCCGAGCTCAAAGGTCCATATTTTAATGGAACTGAAGCTGGTAATGAAGCTAAAGCTTGGCTTCTAAACATTGAAAGATGTTTTATTTTGCATGATTATCACACTAATGTCAATGTACGCTGGACTACAATGCAGTTAAGGTCTTTTGCATCTATTTGGTGGGAGATGGAACTAGAACACCTTGGACTTTATATTTCTCAAGTCACTTGGGAATTGTTCATAGAAAGGTTTGGGGAAAGGTTCATGTCTGAGTATTGGCAACAAACTAGATCTGAGGAATTCTTTAACATTTCTTAAGGGAATTCAACTCTGGAAATGTATGAAAGAAAATTTTTTCAGCTTAAGAAGTATTCTGGTTGGAATGAAGGTGATAAACCTTTAGTGTAGCACTTTATCCGGTGTTTAAATCCTAGGATTGGTGAGGAAGTGAGAACTTTCAAACCAAAAACTGTTAAGGAAGCTTCTGATCAGGCTAAGCTTGCTGAAATGAAATTTGGTTTTTCAACTAAGAGTGTTGTTAACCCACCTGTTCCTAGCAGCAATAAAAGTCAGAAATTCTTTAAGGATGATTCTAAGGCAGCACCTAGTGGCTATGGTAGTAAATCCCAAAAGAGGAAGTTCAATAAGTTTACCAAATCAAACAAGGGGTTTAAGGTTCCTAAACTACCTAAATCCATTAAGCCTACTGGAAGTGTGAAACAGAGTTTTGCATTGCCACAAGCAAACTCCTTGCAGGATACGAGCACCAAAAGAGGAGCAGAATGTTGGCATTGTGGGCAGTTGGGTCATTTACAGTGGAATTGTCCTCTTAAAGGAAATAATTAGGGTAAACCAAAAGCATCGAGTTCTGAAGCTACTATTGGTGATTCTGGAAGGAACCACCATATTTTTTGCTATTGTGGATCATAATCAAGCAGAACATCAGAACATGGTGATCAAGGCTAAAGGTATTTTTCAAGGTACAAAAATTTCCATTTTATTTGACTCAAGTGCCACTAATTCTTTCATTTCTGTCGATTTGGTTAAACATTGTAATATTCCTATGAGAAAGGCTGAGATGGCATGGCAAGTTGAGTTAGCTTCAGGATGTAAGGTAGAATCTGGGCTGATTGCGATAGATTGTGTAATTCATCTTAAGGCATTTACCACTTTAGTAAACCTAAGAGTCATTCTTCTAGGTACCTATGATATAATTCTAGGAATGGACTGGTTGGATCAACACCATGCTATAATTGATTGTAGCAAAAGACTATTGAATGCAATGATGATTTTGGGGCAAGTAAATTCATATCTGGTAATAAGAGGCCTTTTTCTATTAGAACTATACCTGCTAAACAACTTCAAAGGTGTTTACAGAAAGGCTACAAGCTATTTGCTATTTTTGTTAATGATTTTTCTGAACCTTTGGAAAATCAAACCAATTTAGATCATTCTTTGTTAAAGGAATTTTTTGATGTGTTTGTAACAAAAATTATGGGTATTCCACCCAAGAGAGAAATTGATTTTAGGTTTGATCTTATGCCTGGTACAGAACCTATTTCTAAATCTCCTTACTGCATGACATCACAAGAATTGGTAGAACTCAAGGCTCAACTTGAGGAACTTCTTGAGAAGGGGCTGATTAGACTAAGTCTCTCTCCTTGAGGTGCACCTGTAATCTTTGTTAAGAAGAAAGATGGATCTCTTAGACTGTGTATCGATTACAGACAATTGAATAAAGTTACTATCAAGAATAGGTATCCATTGCCTAGGATTGATGACTTATTTGATCAAGTGAAGGGTGCTAAAATATTTTCTAAAATTGATCTTAAATCTGGGTACCATCAGCTTAGAATTCAAGAGGCCGATATCCATAAAATAGCATTTTGAAATAGGTATGGGCATTACAAATTCACTGTTGTACCTTTTGGTTTAACAAATGTGCCATCAGTATTTATGAGTCTGATGTAGGGAGTGTTTAGAACCTTCCTCGATAAGTTTGTAGTTGTCTTTCTAGATGACATTATGATTTATTCCAACTCCTTGGAGGAGCATGAATAACATTTAAAACAAGTTTTTTGAGTGTCTCCAAAGGAATAAGTTGTATGCTAATCCTGAAAAAATGTGACTTTTTCAAATTAGAAATTAGTTACCTTGGACACATTATTACGAGAGATGGTATAGCTATGGATCCAACTAATATTAGAGCTATTGTAGAGTGGCCAGCACCTACAAACGTGTCTGAAGTGAGAATTTTTATGGGTTTAGCTAGTTATTACCAAAGGTTTGTGGCTAATTTCTCAAAAATAGCACATCCTATCACTTCTCTTCAGAAAAAAAGTAATAAATTTATCTGTTCAGATAAGTGTGAAGAAGCTTTTCAGCATCTTAAAGGACACTTTACTAGCGCACCTGTATTGGTTGTACCTGATCCTTGTAAAGAATTTGTGGTTTGCACTGATGCTTCTTTAGATGGATTAGGAGCAATTTTAATGCAAGAGGGCAGGGTGATTGCGTATGAATCCAGGAAACTCAAGGATCATGAGATAAACTATCCTACTCACAATTTGGAACTTGCTGTAGTAATGCATGTGATGACCAAATGGCAACATTTTATCCTTGGACAATATTTGGAGTTTCGTACTGATCATGGAAGTCTTCAATATATTTTCACATAGCCAAATCTGAATGCATGACAATGCAGATGGATGGAATTTTTGTGTGAATATAATTTTGAAGTTAAATATGTGCAAGGTAAAGAGAATAAGGTGGCTAATTCTCTTAGCAGAAGCCATCATGAGCTCTCTTCTTTAACTCTCACAGTGGACTTGAAGGAGAAAATATTGTGAAACCTAATTGTTGATCCTTGGTTTTTAGATGTCAAGGCTATTATAGATAGTGGCAGCATGTTAGAAGGCAAATTTGAGGGTTACTCCATCAGCACAGAGGGATTGTTGATCTACAGAGGTAGTATTTATGTTCCTGAACTTGGAGAGTTGCAAAATTTGGTTATGTCTGAAGCTCATAAAGCACCCTACTTAGCACATCCTGGTGTTAGGAAAATGTATGCTGATCTTAGATAGAATTATTATTGGCTAGGTATGAAGAGGGATGTTGCAAATTTTGTGGCTAGATGTCTTGAATGTCAAAGGGTGAAAGCTGAACATCAGCATCCTGCTAGTTTACTTCAATCTCAAAATGTGCCTGGATGGAAATGGGATACCATCTCCATTGATTTCATAGTGGGATTACCATTATCAGCTAGGTGACATGATTCAATCATGGTTGTATTTAATAGGCTTACCAAAGTTGCTCATTTTATTCTAGTGAGATCTTCATATAATGCAGCATCTGTAGCACGTATTTATATGGAACAGATAGTAATACTACATGAGATTTCGAAGAAGATCGTATCAGATAGGGACCTAGTTTTCACATCTTCACTTTGGAAATCAATGCAACATGAACTTGGTATGTAGCTAAATTTCAGTTCAGCATATCATCCTGAGACTGATGGGCAAATTGAGCGTTTAAATCAGATTCTGGAAGACATGCGTAGGATGTACGTCATGGATAGGCAGAATAGAATGGGAAGAATTCTTGCATTTAGTTGTATTTGCATATAATAACAGTTATCATAGCTCTATAGGTATGTCTCCTTTTCAAGCTTTTTATGGATGACCCTATAGAACACGTTTGAGCTGGGATAATTTAAAAAATAGAATTCTCCTAGGTCTTGAAATGATCCAGGATATGGAACAACAAGTGAAATGAATCATGGAACACCTTGTTATAGCAAAAGATAGATAGAAAAAGTATGCAGATTTGCATAGGATTGAGCATCAGTTTGTGGTTGGGGAAAAAGTATTTTTGTGGGTTAGACCTAGAAAAAGTTCTATTAGATATGGTAAAGGTTCCAATTTATCTCCATGTTTTGTGGGACCGTTTGAAATTCTGGAACGTGTTGGTCCGATTACCTAAAGACTTGCTTTGCCTCCCAGTCTATCTCGAATTCATGATGTCTTTCATGTGTCTGTTTTGAGAAAATACATTCCTAATATCACTCATGTTCTGAATTGGAATGCATTACAAGTAGTGGATGGCCAATTGATGCTTGAACTAGTGCAGATCATTTAGCAAAGAGAGCCAAATCTCAGAGGTCGCAAGGTGGAATAGGTAAAGGTATTATGGGATCATAAAGATGATACCTCTGTGACCTAGGAAGATACCAGGGCAATGAAAGCTTCTCATCCTCATTTGTTTTCAGGCTTCCAGGAGTAAGCCTAAGCTAGTGGAGGAGAATGTCATGGCCCTAACAATTCTATATCTAACACTTTGGAATCTATGATTAGTTTACTTTTCTAGATGGTTTGGTACTTGTTAAGTTACTTTAATTCTGGTATTATTATGTAAACTCTTTGAGAATTTAGAGGTTATTCAAAATCAGATTCTCAAAAATAGATGTTGTTATGCTTTCAGCTTTATATTCAGAATCTTATTATCTGAAATAATCTAGATTTAGGAATCAAATTTTATATAATCTATGTTAGTATGGTTTCAGTTTTTACTTCTATCTGATTCGTATTATCAAATTTCTATATAAGGTGGTTTTAAAATATTATCAGTACCATGTATTTGTCGTTGCTAGTTTTAAGTATATTTAGATATATATGTATATTTACAACATTATTGTAATATATACATATGTATATACATATAAGTGCATTAGTATTAAATAATTATATATATAGTGAGTATATATATATATATATATGTATATGTTACTGTTGTATATTAGTGTACTTGTATTTATATTGATACAAGTTATAAATATATGTATACATGTAAGTATACTTAATGGTCAGCAATGATGTTAATATTAAATTAGGATTAATGCCAATATTAATATTAATATTAATACCAACATTAATATGGAAATTTTGATGACCATGATGGAGAATGTCATTTCTTATCAGCTTTTTAGAGGTTCATGTTTTCATTTTATTGATGGTTCTGTTGTTGTTTTGTGGGATTTCTCAGCTGCCATTATTAAGAAGGTTTCCCTGGTAATTCTGTGTTTAGTTTTGTGGATTTGGAAGCATGGGGTTGCGGTTTTGAGAAGAGGACTCTCCAAATAGCTTTGTTTGTGTTTCTTATCGCATAGAAACAGGCAGGAGGCTTTTTCTCTAACTCTACTCTCTTATCTATATTATATTCAGTGAGTAATGTTGAATATCAATTAATTAATAGATGCAGTGTTTGAAATTCATTACCCAACTCTGGGTTTATGTAGGATTTGGGGTTTTCATAGCTAAATTTAGTGTAAACCCATCATCGGGTGTAAGATTATATATGCTTTGTAATTTTTGCTTATATTGCATTCAAAAATTTGAAATGTGTAAGTGTATATAGTTCTTTTTAGTTTTAAATTGTAAGTAATTACACTCCAGCATGGATAAATGTAGAGTATGATTTTGTATATGATGTTTAGCTCTGCACATACCCATATTCAAATGTGGATATGGAGATATCGCTTTGGTAACATTGATGTATATGGGTATTGCGATTTTATGTGTATGTTGTGGTTGTAGTTTATGTGTGTGATTGTGAGATAGCATAAGGTAGCAGCTGTTATATGAGTTGAGCTCTGTGGATACCTTGTTTCATGTTTAATATTTTGTTTACTGTTGTGGCTTAGCCATGAATATGAGAGTGTGGTGACATTAGATCTCGATCGCAAATTTGCAATGTTTTATGGGTCACGATTGTGAACCGAGGGTATAAACTTGAAACAAAGGTTGTTTTTTTTTTTTTTATGTCAACAGTTGTCATTTAACATTTTGTAATGTTTTAAATTTTGTCTAGGTGTTGAATTTAGATAGCAAATTAGAAAACAAAATGATTGCATGAATTGTTATTTGACTGCTGTCTTTCATCAATAATAATGTGTACATAGGGCTTAAATATATAGGCTCATAATTGTTACATTGTATGCGATTGTGGGTTTTGGAATTTTGGGTGATATATAAATACATACATATAATTTCTAGGATAACATTTTGAAAAGGGTTTTGGTTCCTGTTTATTACATTATTAATATTTATGAATTCAGGGTTTTCATTATAAGCAAATAATTGAGTTATACTGTGATTTTATGAGAGTTACTATTGTGAAGATTAAACTATAGCATAGAGATATTCATTGCAACTATTAACTTATGTTCAGTCTGAATCATCGATAGGCAAACAAGATTATTTTATAGGCTATATCAGATTTAGGAAATTTGGAAATTATGTTTCACTGATTTTGGAAGAAGAATTCTGAAACAAAACAAACACTTTGATACCGATACATTGTCAAACAATTACTAATTAAAGTAGAGAGAATTGTATTATCTGGTAGCGACTAGTTATTAGATGTATAGTGGAAAAAGGTTATTATCTATTCCAAAACTGACTTTAAATTAATAAGGTTCTACATATATTTTGGAATATGTAAGTGAGTGCGTGTATGTATATGTATAAATGTTGTACATATATATGTACAAGTATTTATTTACAAGTATCAATGCGTAAGTATATCCTTATGAATTGTACTGTTAGTTTTACCATAGATATACAATCTGGAAATTATTGTGATTATTGGTTTTGGAAATGGAAATTGATTATTTTTTTAATCTGATGAAATTATATGTGTGGATCATTTTATTATTACAAATGAAAGGTAAATATGGTGATTCTTAGTAAAGTCAATTTCTTATTATTTAATTTGAATATAGTTGTTATGTAGTGGAAAATTAAAGCGTGGAAACAATTATGGTTTCATTTGGTACTTTGAAAGAATGAAAATGGTTACAAGTGATATTTTTGTTTGCTGGTGCAATTGTTATATTGAAGCAAATGAAATAAGTGTATTAGTTGGAATTGGAAAATTAATCTAAAATTTTCTTCTAGTTAGTATATCTAGAATTTTTTGTATGTTAGATTATGCAAGTGTGATCCTTTCGATTGGGTGGCTACCATAAAGCGAGTAACTTGTGGTGATAGAATTATGTTGCCGGATGCCCTCTGACACTAGTCTAGATCCTTATGGGAAAGTTTATGACAATTATTTAATCAAGTGGTAATATTTAAAATTTTATGGGTTGGGAAATCATATAAAAAGATAAGAATATTATGGTTTCACCTGGCATATTGAGTTCTACGAGTGGCTACACGTAGATTCTTATGTTGACACCCATGGACTACTGGATCATTACCTTGTCATATTCTGTATGAGTTTATTTCTGCATATCTGCATGAAGAAATTAAGTATTTGTTGTATAATTGAATGTGGAAAGAAAATAATATTTTTAGTATTTTTGTTAAAAGGATTATTATGATAATAGTTTTGTCATAAAATCTAATGTGCAGGATTACTAGAAGTTTTAATGATTTTATTCATGTTTTAAGCCCTGTTTGGTGTATTGTGGATTTGTTGTTTTTGATTACAAGTTTGTGATAGGGTTGGTTATGGACTTAGAAGAAATGATTGTTAAATACTTTGAATCAAGGATTAAGTTGATTGTATTTCTAATAAGAGTATAGATATGCTATATACTCTGATGTAATAATTTGGAAATGATCATTGCTGATTATGAGTACATTACTGAACCTGTTGTGTAGGATTAAATTGTAATGGATATTGTTTAAAATAATTTGTTCAGGTTCTAATCTAATTTTTATGTTTGGATTATTGTTATTTGGTTATTCTTTAGTTTGAGATGGTTAGGGTATTACAATTATGATCTTTATCAAATTTTAAAATTTTATGTATTGTAAATTACGAGACCTCACCACTGCCACATTTGGTAGCTTTCACAGTGCACCTCCTCCTATTACAAAGGGACACCCATCTCACATGGTATTATTTTTATAATGTACTAAATATTTAATTTATTTTCAATCTAGATTTTGAAAGCCATTTCAGTTAAGCATGTACATACAATCTTTTGAAGATGTGACAAATGATGCCTAATAGGGTGTCCCACATGATGAGACACCTCATGTTACATAGGATGATCCATATGAGTCCTCTTCATGTGGAGTAAAGAGGATTGCATATTAGATAGATTATGTATTTTAGCATCTTTAGATTGTGTTTTTATGACACATATTTGGGTACATGCAAGATCATGGTGTGCCAAAAAGTGGCAATCTAAAAAATCTGTAGTTTCAAAATATCTCAAACCATTTCAGAATCTATTCTAACTTTTTTCCACCCACCTTGATACTAAATGAAAAAAATTAATATCTTTATAAGGTCTACTATATTTTTTGATACCAAACCTATATGGTCAATTTTAAAAACATCCTAAAAATGTGCTTTTGGCCTATTTTAATGTGATTTTTACTTCAAACATGTAGTAGATGACATTTTTTTCTCCAAAATTTGATGAAATGAAAAGGGTTTCTTAAGAATGTTCTTATCTTTCAATAAATGTAAGGTTTTTCAAATTATGAGTTTAGTAAGTAATTATTACTTATTTTCTAATTGAGTTACATATAAAGTGTTCACTAACACACTCCCTGAAAAACAACTATAACTTTCAAATGTTACAACATTTTTTAAATCCAAAAGCTACATCACATTCTATGTTTCTTCTACTATAAGGGGAAAAAATGAAAAAATGAATTTTGTAGAGCTTTGAATTAGTTAAGGTGGTCAGACACAAGAGTTTTTTATTCAAAAAATACTAAAGTCAAAAATTAATTAATTAGTATTTATTTAGAATAAAATTACCCAAAAATATGTGTCACATCTAGGCATAAGTCTACTACTTATATCTAGAATATTATGAAAAAATATTATCATTTTATTTTGATTAAGGTGGTTAGACATATGTCTACTTCTTATTTTTGTTATAAATTTTTTGTAATATTGCATTAAAATTCAAAATTTTGACCAATCAATTTTTTATTTTTTTGAGATAAGTCCTAGTAGTTTAGAAACTAGATTCAATTTGATAGAGATTATTTTCTCTCAACTTTTTGATATAAATTTAATAACAAGTAAAAAATTTCACATCAACTTGACATAACCCTGCTTTTTTGATCTTTTATTGTCACTTAAGAGCATAGTTTCATTGACCATGATCCTACACATACCCATTGTTTATTTTTATATACTTTGTATTAGGATACTTAACTGTATCATATGTATTTTTTGACTTCATAGATCATGTATAACATGTTAGACCATGTACTATATTTTTACGACTACTCATCATGCTACTGTATGCAGTATAGGTTATTATGTTATCATGTTGTAAGTATGAACCATTTTTTTTATTGTGACATATTTTTTAATTATATGGTACATGAAAAATAATTTTAATAATTTTATTTATTTATATAGAAACATTAATTTTAACATGTTTTTGTTTTTAAATGCTTATAACATGTTTCACAATATATGTAAGACAATGTGAATGACATAAATAGAAGTGAACTCAAAATATAAAATTGGTTCAACACATTTCTTCAAATAAGGTCCTGCAAAATAAAATTGTAAAACAAAAACATGTGTTAAGAAAAACATAGATTAATATGAGCTATTTAAATTATGAAAATATGTGTAATGTACGTAATCACTATGTGTAATTGCACAAGATTTTGATGTTTGATCTACCTTAAACATTTAATTTGCATAAATTGTAATTGAGACCTGATAAGAGGTATATATAAGTTCTCTCATTTGGTTTGACAATGCATACATACATTTAATTTAATTATAAAAGTGTATGTATAAAAAATAACACAATAATGAAAAACCTTACATGTGTTTGATTTATATGTAGTCATCCCACTATACCATTTGCATCCTCTCTCTTTCGCAATGAATCTATGATTGTCTTGTGCTCATCCATTGAAATTTTCCATAATACCATGTTGGCGGGTCTCCCTTTGTATCTTTATAATTTTATACTCATTGCCACCACCAAATGAAAATAGCATAAAATCTTCTTTTCAGATTGGTAGTATTCAAATGTTAGTAAACTATTTCTTCTTTTTAGGTATATACATAGCCAGGTGCTAGCTACAACGACAAAACCAATTGGATATTGAAAACATCATCATCTACCTAATGACATATCAATTTTTTCTTAGGTTCCAAAAATCTAGCTAGCCAATACTCAATATGTTCATTGTTATCATTAGGCACAATAACAAGATAAACATGTCCTACAAGATAAGATAAAGTACATAAACACTTTAATCACATGTGTACATATATAAATAATATATTATTAACACGCACTTGAATGATATTAATGACATGTACATAAATAAATAATATAAATTGAAGTAGGATCACAAAAAAATTTAATTAAATTGTGCATGCTAGGTTCTATGAGGTCTAAAATACGACCATAGTATTTCTATGCAAAAGTAACATTCTAGCCTTTATTTACTATATCATCTTGAAAATGTGTGTCAGTAGGTGCTAATGACTTATGTTGCCAATCTTCAACCCATTCTGTATTCTCACATTCTTCCCATTGACCTACAAGACAAAACAGATAAAAACAAGCAAGCTCCCTAGTCCACAGAGTCCATGTGTTAGAATCTAAACTCCTAAATGAATGCCATTTAGATGACCCACTAATTGTCTTGTGTAGTCATATCTTCAAAGGATATTCTTGTCTTCAACCAAGTAGAAGAAATGTCTGATTGTAGAGTTTTGACTTGATCCTATGTATAAATATTTCTTACACCATTCCAGAATCTCATGTGCATTTTTGAATTTGGCTATTTCCTCAAATTTTAATTGCTCTCTACTAAGGTCTCTCTTCATGCATCCACCAACACCATCATGTTCTTCTTTACCATGTCTAGCCTCAAAAAAACTCCACACATGTTGGATATTAGTTTGCCTATGTGTCCTACTCAACCAATAGAACACTCTAGCATTCTTGAATTGTTGTGTACAATTATCTAACCATATCCAATATTGTATCATTTGAATTTGTCTCTCAAGTTTAAATTATCATAAAAGATTGGATAAACTCAAATGAATGAAGTTTATTACCACTCATATAGAAATGGTACTCTCTCAATATTTTTCAATCCTCCTCTATATTATCAAGTGCATTCTTATAAACTATATGAACATTAATTATTACTTGCACTAAAATGCAATATTGTGATTATACCTCATCTTGTAGAGAAAGTGTGTAGTTCTTTACAAAGTCAACAATTGAAATAACAGTACCAATTGGAAACATATTCTTAAAAATACAAAATTTTCCATCAAGCCATCTAGCATATTGAGAGTGTTTAACATATTTTGGTATGATTAAGCTATTAAACTCATCCATAAATGTATGACAACTAAGTTTATCTGTAACTAGACCAAACCTTCCAATCTTCCCATCCTTCAATGGATATTCAATAGTTTTGAATCAATTTACATCAAGTAATTGTTATCCAAAAGTAGTCAAAACATTTTCATGCAAACACTCATTTAACAAAGAAAGATTGCCAATATATCACATGTACTGGAAATACATGCATTGAAAAGAAAGTTTTGTTCATTAGGTGGCTTACAAAACAAACCTGATATGAAATCCTTTATAGTTTGAGGTGGTAATTTTATACAACATTCTTGCAACATTTATTTACTATGCATGGTACCATGTATGGATCAAAATACATCATAATGATAACAAAATTGAACATGATTTTTACAACATGTGATTCTTTCCTTGTTAATTCTTACATACCACATTTTACACTTTTAAAATATCTTTGACTAATGGTAAATGGTTGACACCCTACCATATACAAATTTTTTGAACAATTCAGTTTAAGTCATGTCCAAATGTTTTTTAGGATGTTGATCACGTATTTTTGAGCCAACTATCAATTTAAGAACATCTCTTGAATTAGGTGATACTCTTGTATTATCATGCCAAAATATTTCAACCAAAATTTTGACTTCACTAGTAAGTTTCATATCAAATCTCGAGAGTCTACCACTAGAAGTCCACAAACTATTTCTTGGATCACATTCAAGGTTAACCGTTCTCTTTACATCTCTTTCTAAAATTGTTATTATTGCTCATTGTGTTGCATTCTTATCTCTAGAGCGACTTCTCTTTCTGATAACATCAAAGGCACTAGTAATAATGCATACAACTTATTTTAAAGTCTCATTTTTATTCTTTGGTTTTGCATACATTCCTAACCTTTTCATTACCTTTTTCAATTTAGATATTTTAATTAGTTGCAACATCAACTGGTATTGAAACCCAAATTTCTTTTTATAAAAAAAATGTCTATATAATCTATTAGCTCATGTGTCTTAATTTGTCTCCATGAAACCAATCCATGAAGATTATCTAGCATATCATTAGAAAAATGTTCATTGACTTCAGTATCATTTAGACATGTTTGTTCAGCATTTGGTGTTTCTATATATATATATATATATATATATATATATATATATATATATATATATATATATATATATATATATATATATATATATATATATATATATATATATATATATATATATATATATATATATATATATATATATATATATATATATATATATATATATATCATTTTCAATGTTATTTGTAATTTAAAACTCATTTTCACTTTGTCTTTGTATTTCTTTTGGGGCATGCATTTCCATTGGATTTTGTTGTGCATTATGATTTAGTAATCTATTCTCATGAAGAAAATCTAAATCATTTAAATTGTAACCTGATTCTAAAAAATCACTAATTTCATCATGAGAAAAAACTCAAGGGTTTGAAGACACACCTATGTTGAATGTTTGAATAGAATGTGCAATTGAATCTCCTTGTATAGGGTTCTCTTTTTGAGCCTCTTCATCCATTATGGTACCTCAATGTCTTTCTCCTCTGAAATATTTCTCAACTCTCTAATTTTTTTTCTTCTCTCTCATTAACCTTGTGCTTCATTCTCTTTGTTTGTTGCAATCTCCTCATTTGTTAGAACTTTTGTTTTCTTCTTTCCTCATTTTTTTGATCCCATGTTTGCACCACTTTTGAATTAAAATCGATAACTAGAAAATTGTAGAAGATGATAATAAAACAAAATATTTATGATAGAAATTTGCTATTACAATTCGAAACTATCATTCAATCATTTTAATTATTGAAAAATGTTTTGTGTGGCATCTTTTGGGCCTAGTGGATGCATCAAAATCAGGTACCCAATTTTAAATCGAGCACCTAATTTTGAAATAGTTGGGTGTCCAATTTGTGAACAGCTAAATTCAAATCGGGCACCTAATTTTTGAATTACAAATTGGGTGCTCGATTCTAGTGCCATGGGTGGAAATTTACCATGGACAAGAATTCCCATCAGATTTTTTTCTTGGGGAAAGGAATTCCATAGGCTAGGTGGGACAAAGCCTACGCCTTTATGAACTAAATTTTGACTAAGACATTTAATTGACAATTTTAGGGATTGTTGTAATTTTTATACAGTCATCCCAATTGAATTTTTTGACAAAGAAAACTCATTATAGGCCTTACTATTTTGATTTCAAAAATGTAAAATTTAATATTGTTATGATTTTATTTTCTATTTTTCCATTATTTATTAATCAAAACTATCTCTTAAACATAAAATAGTAAATATTCACTAAAATTTTAATAAATTTATATTTTTCATATTCTTAAAATTAATTTACATGTCATCAATCTTCACACAATTATTTTGAAGTTTAAAAAATCCAAAAAAGAAGAAGTTTTGATTAAATTATGGCATCTATACATGAGAAGTTTTAGAAATTAAAAAATTCAAGAAAATTATTCTCATCAATATTTGGTGTGTAAGGTAACTTCATTTAAAAGTATTCACAAAAATTCTTTTAGTTGTGTCAAATTATGTTGTCTGTACATGAGCGAGGTATGAACCTGAAACATGCATTTTGAAAAAATGGTTTTTAAAGATCCATACCAAAAAAAAATTATGATATGGATATACAAATAAATTACATATTCAAAAAGGAGATTCTAGGCACTACAATTCTTATTTCTAAAGCTTTTTATATTTAATTTCTAAATGCCTCCAATTTTGGCATCAATTGACAATATATTTCGAAAATAGGAAAAACACTTCTACTTTTTGGCCAAAAGTGAGACTCAACTTCTTGCACTGACCCTAGTTTTGAAATGCCTCAAAGCATTTCAAAATCTATGCCAACTATTTTCCCACTAATCCTGATACTAAATAAAAACAATTAATACCTTTATAACGCCTAAATATGGTCAATTTTTGATACCGAGTCTGTATGGTCAACTTTTAAAATGTTCTAAAAATGTGTTTTGGGCCTATTCTTGTATGTATTTTTACTTCAAACATGTAGTTGATTACTTTTTTTTCACCAAAACTTGATGAAATGTAAAAGGTTACTTAAGAATGTTTGTATCTTCCCACAATTGTAAGGTTTGTCAAATTACAAGTTCAGTAAGTAATTATTACTTATTTTCTAATGGAGTTATGTATAAAGTTTTCATTGAAACACTACTTGAAAAACAACTATAACTTTCAAATGGTATGACATTCTTGAAATACAAAAGATGCAACACATTCTATACTTCTTCTACTATAAGGAAAAGAAAAGAAAAATTAAATTTTGAATTTTTTTGAATTAGTTAAGGTGGCTAGACAAGAGAGTTTTTTATTCCGCAAATACTAAAGTAGAAAATTAAAATTTATTTATTTATTTAGAATAAAAGTACATAAAAATATCTGTCACATCCATGGATGAGTCTACTTCTTCTATATCAAATAATATTAAAAAATATCTTCATTTTATTTTTATTAACGTGGTTAGACTATGTCTACTTCTTATTTTTATCCTGAAATTTTTGTACTATTGCGTTAAATTTTAAAATTTTGACTAGTCAATTTTTAATTTTTTTAGATAAGGCCTAGTATTTTAGAAACTAAATTCAAATTGCTAGAGATTTTAGTCTCTCAACTTTCTTGATTAATAGTTTATAACAATTAGAAACTTGCATGTGAAGTTGACATAACCCTAATATGTTGATTTTTTATTGCCACTAAAGAGCATAGTTTGGTAGACCATGATCCTATACATACCCCTGGGTTAGGATTGTATATCTCTTTTTATTATCATTTTGTAAAGCTTAAGGAAGCTTATAATAAGTAAAAATAGTATAGTTAGTTATATGTATGCACTAGTTCCTTATGGAGATTACATGACTTGTATTCAAAGCACAATGGATGAAATACCATTGAAATACCATTGAAACATCTTCTTGAACTACAAGGTTACTTATTCTATGCATCAGTTCTATCAAAATTAAATTCTTAACATGATCAAACCAAACTTACACTTGACAATGTTGATCAGTAGTGGTTCCCTTGCAAACCTCCCGCTCCCCTGCAATTTGCCACTTCAAAATGAAATGAAGTTTCACTTTTTTTTTTTTTTTATATATATCTTGATAACATCAAAAGTTTGACAAAAGTACTTAAGTTTCATCAAAATTTCAAAAACAAACCTAAATTGCATTGAAAGTTAGACAAAAATATCAAGTATCATCAAAATTTTGACATTTTTGGGATCATATTAAAAAAAATGTGATTTTGACAAGACAAATTAGCCTCTCATCAAAAGTTTAGGTGAAAATGGGACCCAAATGTACTAGTGGCATACGCCATTTTAATACTTTGTAACCAGTTCTTTAGGTATTCTCATTCTCATCTTCATTCTTTTCTTGAATTCCTAAAAGTAAGTATTCATGACATTCTCAAAAATTTTTACTAATTGAGTAATGCATTTTCTTATTTGTCATGCCACTAGTTTATTATGTTCCCAAAAAATAACACCAATACCAATAAAATATATATATGGATATAAAAGAATTAAATATAATGAGGGATCCAAACTTACAGATTGAACTCTTTGCTTTATTGATAGATGATAGATTCTTTGCTAGCTGCAGTCTTTAAAGTTCGACAAGATAATATTCATGATATTTCATCACTATCTTCCATGCTTGATCCACTACCATATACGACACACTATTCAGTCTACTTGACTAGTAAAATTTCTGAGCTACAACCCTCACACAAAAATTGATTAGTGGATCATACATATTTTAATGGGAAAACCTCATCCATTTCACTTGGAACTAATATTTACCTCAATTTCTTCTCAACTCATGCATTGCATTCTATAGAGTGTAACTTTGTGAATCATTTTCTTTGTGATTTTCATGAGTGCATTCTATAAATAAAACTTTATATCATTCAATTTTCTTGGAACAATTTTAATCCATTCAATCTTGAAAATCCTTGGAAATGCTAGGGCACAATTTATCCCTTTCATTTCAATAATTTTAATTTCATCCTTCAAGATTCTTCATTAAATAACTTCTCCTATGTTTCTCTTATCTCATAATCTACCACTTCTCTAATCTTACATAAGTAACAACTTCTTACATCATGGATCAAAATAACTTTGGGCAGTATCAAGCATTACACACCCATTGAATCATCTTTCATTATAATTTCTAGAATAACACAAAACTTTGGTGGAGGACAAGCATCACTCTTCACCAATTGGATTTTACTAACCTCTTAGCTCGTTTCTATGGTAGATGAAATTGCCATTTTCTTTGTTAGGGTTTGAAGTATTCTCTTTCTCCTCTGAATTAATTGACATAGTTTAGATCTTCATGTGGTTCAAGAATCTCATCCAAATTTCTCTTGAAAGATTTTGCTAGTACTGAAATCACCAATTCCCTCTATGTTCTTGAAATATGTATGTAAGGTGTGAGATAATGTCTCCAAAATTTGATATCTACCTTCTTTTGGTCTATTTAGGGTCTCCATTAATGTCATATCATTAGGTAGGTGGAAACCATCTATCTTGGTAAAATTTTGTGCCTTTGAATGAGGTATTTACGTGTCAGGTTAGTCTCTTCCATATCACTCAACCTCTATACTAGGTTTCTTCTAAAGTGCTCTATCCATGTTGCAATGCTCGATCAACATAGACAATTTTTTATTTATGTTCAACATCCTTTCACAAATCCATTCCTATGCTTATTCATATATGCAAATATGAAATTTGGCACATTTCATGTAAGGAACTGATGTTTGATATATTAATTAAATATATAGTTCCATACATACCTTTCTTGCTTAGTTTGAGATGACATGATCTCCTTCTCCATTGGATTAGGTGACCTCAACTCCATTTGCTCCACTATTTCCATCTTCTACATTCTTTTTCCATTTTTTATTCATCTTCTTCCTTACTTGTTCAATGTCTACTTTACCTTTACCTTTGTCTTTTGTTTGATTTTTTTATTGTACACGAGTCCTGTAATTCTTGTTTATAAGTCCAAACTTGTGACATTTGGAGGATGCATTGTTACGTTCATAATTTTGCCTTTGCTTTGTCCAATAACATTTTGTCTAAGATCTTCATTTATATGCTCTATGTACATACTTTTGATAGTTATAGAAATGTACCTCAAATTGAGCTATATTAGATGTATTTCTCATTCTCCACCTACACTCATATATTTGATACCCTTGTTTATTGTAGTAAAAATAGTACCCAATAGATTTAGGTTTAGGATTTTTCATACCATATTTTCTTTGACAAATATGTCCAGTGTGACTAGAAGTTTTCCAAAGTGATAGCATGTTGGTTTGTGCTTTCATTTTGCATTCCTTAGTTCTCTATTCCAAGATGATTCTCCTTGTTCAATGTATGGATGTCCTAAGCCATCAATATTGCTAGATGACTTCATAAGTTCTTCAAAGTATTTGATTTCTTCTTTTGGTTTATTGAATCTCTCCATACATTCTTTCTCTCTTTTTAGTTCATTATTTGGCATGTCATTTTGTGATTTGATATTTTCTATTTCCACATCCTTATGATTCAATGCATGATTTACAAGCATTGGTTGATTCACCATGTCTAATTGAGTGTTAGTGAGATTCTGCACATGTGATATTCTTTCTTCAAGTTTGGTAGTCATTACTCTTTTTTCTTCCTCAATTATAGCCCTATTTTCTTCATCTTTCATTTGTTTTCTCAATTACTTCAATAATCTTACTGATTGGATTTCATGTTCTCTTTTTGGTCCTCTTATTTCTTCATTTAGGAGTTTGTTCTTTTCAGGTAGATGTATAGATGTTTTTTCATTTGGATTGATTGAGTTAAACAATATTCAGTCTCAACTTCTTCAAAGGAAAATTGTTTATCCTAGATAGCCAATTCTTTTTATATTTTTAGGAACTTCTTCAGATCTTGTTGAGCTCTCTCAAGTTTTTGCACTATGAGCTTGATGTCAATCTCTTGATTTTCAATAAACTTGTCTTGTTTAAAAGTTTCTATCTCCAAGATCTTATCTCCAAGTAATTTATATTTTCTCAGAGAACCAAAGCTTTCGTACCAATGATTGATTGATGGAAGAATAAATAGGATAAGAAGATACTAAGAGGGGGGTGAATTAGAATCTTAAACACTTTTACTTTTCAATAATTCGTGAACACACAGTCACCAATTGTCTTGTGTGTGTAAAAATTATAAGACTAAACTTGATGTTACATGTAAATCTAGTCTATCACATGCATGAAAATAAAAACATAACACAATATTTGTTACCCAAAAACCACCCAAGGTGAAGATAAAATTTGGGTGGGGTTGACACCCACAAATCTTCACTACTACCATAATAAAGTTAAATTGTTAGGGTTATGATATATTGTGTGAGGTTTTTACCCTCCTAAAAGTGTTTGAGATTTGTAGGTCTCGCCTTATTAGAGGATTTAACACTTACAATAAAGTAAGGACTCTGTTAGGAGGTTTATGAAGATCTATTAAGACCACTCTATTAAGAGATTTACCTTGATTCAATTTGATTAAAACTTATTCAGTACCAGACTCTTGGTATGCTTTATAAGATGACTTTGAGTCTCCTATTTGTAAACTTGGTCCTCTCAGTTGATTTGATAAAAAATTTCTTCCCCTTCACTTCTCTGATTAGGTCACCTGCTCTACTAAGAAATAATAAAATAGTTCCTTTGAATTTTGATCTGATCTTAATAATTGACTTCACAAATCACATATCTCTCCCTTCCTCAGACTATCTTTTCTCCTTTTCTCTTCTCTAGGTTAAAATCTCCTCTATTTAAAGTGTTTTGTCAATATTTTTATAGATGCTTCCATATTTTTCCTCTTCACCTGAATTGTTGATCACAAAACATAGGGATTAGTGATCCATGTCATAACTACACAAAAATCTCTATAAAAACCTCTAAAAATATTAAATATTCCTTCCATGTTGGCTTGAAAATGATTTACCTCAAATTATTTATTATTTTTAACTTTTATGTTTACTCTACATTTCTTGACACTTACTATTTTTTGATACTCGACATTAATGATGCTCATTTTGTACTATGTTGATACATACTATGTAAATTTGTACTTATATGCTTGAACTACTTGGTAGGTGTTGAGATAAGCTTGTATAGAAAATACTCACTGACCACACATTTACTCAGCTCCTATAGAGCTTGGTACACACATATTTATGTACATGACTCGACCTATATAGAATTGATCACACTGATGAGGTCATCTAACTCTATTTAGTAACTGACTAAGTGTTTAACACTAATAGACAACTAGGGATAGATATACAAAAACCTATGGAATATTAGGAGGTCCTAATGTATTTTTCAACACAGTAAGACCCATCATGACCCCTTTCAATACATTAGAGCCAACAACTCACTAGAAGGACTTATATTTATCAATGAAGGAGATACACCCATTAGAAGCACTTATATTTATCATTTTTAAAGCTTTCTCCCACCTATACCTCCTTGTCCTTTTATAGTACATACATGAAAATAGAAATCTAAAGTTAAATGATAAGCTCTACATACCTTCATTAACATGCTAGTCATAACTACATACTTAAACCCAAAAACTTGCACAAATATTTGTTTGGATGGAAACAAGCTCATGTTTACAAGTGAAAAAATGATTGTAACATATGAAATTATGTGTACCACATATGATAATTATGGTTTCATTTCACTACACTCTAAATCTAGTGGTGGTGGCATATTGATAGGCTCTAATGATTCATGAGATTGTTGAGACTAGGAAGACATAGTTAACATTCGCCCTAGCCGCACTTAACACATGATATGCATGTGAGCCTATGCTAAATGATGATGATGATGAATATTGTTTGTATAATGGTAGATAAAGTAGTGAAAAAATCTATTCAATACACATGAACTTAAAAAACTTATGATGAAGATGGCACCTACAACTAATGGATTGTAATGGAAAACTTGTGATGAAGATGACACCTACAACTACTAGGTTGTCATGGAAAACTTGTAATGAAGATGACACGTTCAACTACTAGTATGTCATTGAGAAATTGTGATGAATATGTCACCTATGACTATTGGAGTATCATGGAAAAATTGTGATGAAGATGACACCTACATCTACTTATCTATCATGGAAACCTTGCAATGAAGATGTCACCTCCAACTACTAGAGTGGTGCAGACCTTAGGGAAAGGAAAATCCTAATAGGAATTTTTTATTATAAATGGCCTAGCCAACCATTGATCAAATAAGAACTAATCATAAATTCCCAAGGTGTGTTTAGAGAGTGTGTAAAATGTTGAGTGCAAGTGTCAATCATGGTCTAGTTGTTAAGACATGGATATTGCTATAAGATCCTAATAGGGTCAATTATGGTCAAAGTTGAAAAATAACTCAAAATTGAGGAACAAGTGTTAAAATATGGTCCATATATATTAAGGATCAAACTGGATGGATTTAAGTCAAACTGGACAAGATTGGGGTCTTAGAAGGTCACCTTTTCAAATATTGCAAAAGTTGCTCATGACAACTTTGTAATTTTGTGAAGTTGTCATTACAAATTTTCCACAATTTTAGAAAGAAGCACTAAATAGGTCTAGGACTCAACCTAAAGGTTGGAGTGATTGAGAATAAGGTACTAAGGAAAATCCATTCTAGTTTGAGGGGCTAGTAAATTTTTTGTATGAATTAGTCATGAGTAAGGAGGAAAGTATTGACAGAAAATCATTATTTTTGGTGTGAAACCTATTGTTTTGGATTGGTAATCTGACTATTTTGTATGTATTATTTTCTTAAGAAGATTTAATTAATTTTTTCATACTTTTTTGAGGAACTTGGACACATTTTGATAGGTTTAAGAACTTATCTAGTTTTGCTATTCTTGTTGATCTACACATAGAAGCCTGAACAAGAATGTCTATGACTTGGTTATCCATGGTTAAAACCTAATGGCATCTAGAATTCAAGTATTATCATTTTCACATTATGTAAATATTCATTTTTGTGATTGTCTAAATATTTTTTGTCTTTTTGCAAGTGATCCCTAGACAAGGCCAAAGTAGTTTGGCTAGGAAATATAACACTTGCAGGTTAGATTAATAGACTTTTATTGATTAGTATGTTTCAATATTTCTTGGGTATTGATAAAGTATTTATTCAAGTATCAAAACCTTAAATGAGAAGATCTAAAAAAAATATCCCAACATCAAATGCTCTGAGTAGCTTTCATTGCCCTAGAAACCTTTGTAAGAATTTTCCTTAGGGCAAAATCACCCAAGATCAAGGAACTCAAGCACAAGCACAATAGTAGACATAAAGAGTATGATCAGGATAATGACATGATATTCAATTCAATATTCAAGTACACTAGGAGTACATTTATATAAAGTTCTCTAAAATGCCTAGAAATTAACATATTGATAAGTCTTACAACCAAGCACATGTTCACCAGGAGTGGGTTATCATCAATTAAGAATAGGAGTAAGTGTGATGATGAGAGGATAAGCCTACAAAGGTGTAGCATGGAAAATTATGTTGTAGACACCATGAGCTTAATTAAAAGTGCTAATAACAATGTTGTCTACATGAAAACTTAGTTAATTATGCAAACTCCTATGTTGTACACACCATGTGTTGAATTAGAATTGCTTACTCTGGTGTTTTCAACATGAAAATTCATAAGAGTACACAAACTCCTAAGTGTCTCACCTAAGAAATAATAAAATAATGCATTGATATAAGTAAACTTAAGTGTAAATAGTGAATAGTTATTTATACCAACATCCCCCCCCAAGTGAAACTTACAGGAATATACTTAAGCTTACGAAAGCTAGGATGAAATGCATAATGGGTCGCAACTAATAGGCCATATTAGGTATCCACATACATAATGCAATGCAATCTCTCATAAAGAAAAGAAAGAGAGAAAACCTCATGGGAAAAACCCTCCCCCAAAAAGAGAGATGAAAAATCAAGATACATGGATGGATGGAGTAATCAAGACCCCCCCCCACCCCACCCCCATTATGGCATACATCAAGAATATACAAAATAGAAGTGTGAGAAGGAAAAAATCCCAAAAGAGGAAAAAGTCCCTCCCATAAAAGAGAAGAAGAAAGGAGACAAGGTAGTCCCCCACAAATGAAGAATGTTGATCAGTGATAGCTGCTCCAATGTAGAAGTTGATCCAGGACTATTGAATGATGTTCCTCCCCTTTGGAAGAAATAATATCATATGTATATATGAGATGCTTCCCCTATGTGTAGAAAGAATCCCAATGATCAATGATGCCTCTAAAAACTAGCATCCCTTCCAACACTACTGAAAAGAATATGTTCAGATCTAACAAGGATGAATATAAAACCTGTCCCAAAGAACTAACTATCTCATCAAATGATAAAGAGAGTTCCTATAACTACTATACATAAGGATCTACAGTCATACCAACATGTGAAGATTGATCATGTAGAGAATGGACAAGAGGATTAGAGAGAGCCCTCACAATAAGTGAAGAAGGATCTTCTTCATCAAAGAGAAGATGTATATCATCAATGATGTCTCCCAAATCTACTATATATGACTCCACAAACAAGCCTAGAATATCTGCTATGTAGTCATCCTTTGATGCTAGAGCTAATTGAAAAGGTGTACCCTGCAATCCTGATTTGCATGGACCTATCACTGTAGCAATGTATGCATGTGCAATGTGCTTATGATGTGACCATGGACTACAACTGTCAATAGGATCCCACATATATGAATCTGTTGAATCACTATTGTTGGTGTCACTATCAGTTTCCACATTGTATGAAGTGTGGAGTGGAATACAAGATAAGTTGGGTGAACTTTCCTCAAAGTGAACATTGCTTTCTATAGAGATCTTATGTGTCTTAGGATCCATAAGTTTGTATGCCTTAACACCATATTTATATTTGATGAAAGTACAAGGCCTAGATGGTGGTATTCCCCTAGAAGATATGTTTTCCCATACTAAACAACTGAAGACTTTGAAGTGTTTCACAACTAGTTTTCCGCCAAACCATGCCTCAAAACTAGTCTTTCCATCTAAGGCATTATGAGGAGACCTATTAAGTATGTGATTGGCACTGCTTATAGCTTTGACTTCAAGTGTAGGATCAAGAGACTTGGTTTGTATCATGTAACTTTCCATAGAATTAAGAGTTCATATCCTCAGTACTGCAATATTTGTCTTGTGTGGACTAAATGCTAGTGGATTTTGAAGATCAATACCCTCAAGTTTGTAGAAGTCTTTAAGTCTTGTATTCACATATCTACTTTCATTGTCCATCTAAAGAACTTGGATGGCTTTCCTTGATTTCTTTTGAACATGAGTCTTGAAATCTAGAAACTTGTCCAACACTCCATTCTTGTGATGAATAAAGTAGACCCAAGTGTTGCATGAAAAGTCATCAATGAAAGAGAGGATGTAGTAACCTTGGCTAACTAATGTCATTGCAAAAGGACCTGCTAGTACCATGTGAACCAACTAAAGAGAAATCGGTGCTCTTGAAGACTTCCCTTTAGAAAATTTCTCCTCTAGATGCATATCCACTAAACATGTTGAACATTCACCTTGGGAAAAGTTGTTTGAGCAAAGTTGATGATGATAGTGGAAAGGAAGATTTCCATACCACTCATGCCATCCTACAATTTGTGAATGAAATTAAGTCAACAAGTCATGTGAAGGAGACTTAGGCACAAAGTAGGAGAAATAGTACAACCTTGTGTCATGATCAACTTTCCCCATTGCAAACAATGAATCATCTTTGAGATTTGTGCACCATTACTAAATCTAGAAGGAACTCAACTTTATTGTCATCTCCATTGTGAGTGATTTGGTAAATTGAGAGAAGATTATAGCTCAGGTTAGTAACATAGAAAGCATCTTTGAATTCCCCATTTTCCATATCCAACTGTCCTTTCCCTTCAACTTCCACTTTTTTATTATCTCCTACAAAGATGTATAGTGCCTTAGAATGCTTCAATGAAGAAAAATCTCATTTTGAAGAACCCATATGATATGAGGCACCTGAGTCAAGAATCCATTTCACTGAAGAACTTGAGTTCTCCACAAGTGCTTGTCCTTTACCTTTTGAATCTAAAGATGAAGATCCTTTCTCCTTATAAGCATTAGGCAATGGAACATTGTGTTTCTTTATGATTTTCATTAACTCATCAATATTTTTATGATAAAACTCATGTTCATCACGACCCAACTTCTTGCAATAGTCTCACTTTTTCTTCTCCTTACTAGTGTTCCTCTTGTTTTAATTTGAGGAAGACTTGCCTTTTCTGATTTGATGGTGGTGTTGTCTTTTTTGTATCCTCTTGTGTGTTATTTTTCCACTTCTTCTTCTTGCCCTTTCCTTTATTTGAAGTTTGACCAGCTAAATTTTGAGAACCCTCTTTATTGCCACCAATGCCTTAGACTTGGATAGATTGAGAATGCCCATTGATTGAAACTTCTTTTCTTCATCATCCAATAGTTGAGAATAACAATCAAAAGTGATTTTCTGATAGGAAACCTCTAATGTAGTCTTTGTGGTGTCATAAGAAGAAACAATTGTGGAGTAGTCAGATGGCATCTTATTATGAATGAGATAGATTAACCTGTCATCTTTAATAGGACTACCACTATCATCAAGATTTGTTCTTAATTCATTCACCTTTATGATGAATTCCTATATAGAATCAAATGTCTTAGGATCTAAGGATACAAGCTCATCTTCAATTTTGTAAATATCCTCCTCAGACACTTTACCATACAAGTTTTTGAGGGTATCCCAAGCACCCTTGGATGTCTTGATCTAATAGAGGATTTTGTCTTCAACCCCCAACAAAATATCACCTAGGGAATTCCTATATATAGATTCCCAAGCATTAATTTCACTTTTAGATACTTGATCACTTTCTGGTTTAGGAAGGGTACCATCTACATATTGAGAAACTTCATTATGCATTGATTGACACAACATTTTAATAGATCATGTAGCATAGTTATGTGGTGTTAATTTTGGAAACTTAAAATTTCTCATGATGCAAGAAATGAAAGATAAGAGTAGGGAAAGAGGAACACAACACCAAGAAACAACCCACCTCCCCTTTTCACTCAATCAAGAAACCCCCCCAAATGCAAGATTTTGGCACTTTATACTTAGTGCATTTACAATAGTCACTTGCCAATTTTGGCCTTAGTGGACTTTTAATTTTTTCTTTTTACAACCTTTGTTTGGAGTTCAAAACTAGAAAATTACAATGTATCTTAGATATACAACAATTCTAAATTTATATCAAAGCATTACAATGCAAAAAAGGACATAGTTTTGAAAGTGATAATTTTGTCCACACAAGCCTATAATTTGGTTGCAGATCTAGAAAGTAGACAAAAAATAACACACTTTCAAAATAATTGGAACCTATTTTTGTGTCTAGATGAGCCTCTACAAAGCAATTGAAGTTGTAAAATGCAATATTGGACAAGTATAGTTGCCAAATAATGCAATTTCTGACAAATAGTTGTAGAAAAACTAGAAAATAACTACACCATTGAAAATTTTATGAAATTCTAGCCAATATAAAAAAAAAAATGCACCTAATTTGGAGCTCGGATGACTGAGTTATGGCCTCCCAAAGTTAGACTGTCAAATCAAAAATTGAGGGGTCTAATAATAAAAATACTAGGTTAAAATTTATGGTAAAAAAGACATTGCAAAAGTTCTAATTTTTCTAAGAATGATGGTCATATAGTCATCAAATTTAGGCCAACAAAAGGATGACATCGACAAATTTGGGTGCCTAGGTGATGACACTACTAATGTCAGCACCACACAAACTGTATAGATACTACTAAATGGGCAAGTATGGAGCTTGCATGTTGACATTGTATGTGTAAGGGTGTGACTCAATGTATGGATATCCTTGCTGGTGGCTGACTAGGACAATCATGTGTCTTTTGGTGAGGTGGAACTGCTATGTGGAGGGTTTGCTAAGGTTGAGGTTGACATGTCTAGTAGGCTACGAAGAGGTCCATGTGTGATGTGGATAGTGAGGATTCATTTTCCAATATGACAAGGGCTTGCCTTACTAAAAAACTTCAAATAATGGTGCCAAGAGTATGTTCAACCAGTGTCGAATAAATGCAGGCTCAACATTGTGCCAAGAGTTCTATCTCTAGTGCTTAAATAGGAGTTGGCTACTGGTGAATAAAATTTTGATGGGTTGAAGGACCTCAACGCAATCTATAAACAATAGGTCGCAGTCATAATTCAAACAAAGTCATTGGCTTTTGAATTGTGATCATTTGATTCGATGAAGCTAGTTGTGGAGTGCAATGTCAAATTTGTAGTGCCTATCATGAATGAATTTTTCTTGTGAAATGCCATAGATTAAAGAGGAATATTCCCTAAGAATATTCTCTACAAGGGCTAGAGTTTCACCACTCGATTCTTGTAAAAAAAATTCTTTGTAGGCCCTATTGGCCGAAAAAATTTCAAAAATTTGCAAACAAAAATTATAGAGAAAAAAATGTAGATCTAAAATAAAATAAATTGCATATCTAATAGACGATCATACCGAAATTGAAAATTGGGGCTTTAGGTGCCAATTTACAAAGAAGAAATGCCTCAAAATTGACTTTGACCAAGCATAGGCATATTTATAGTCAATTTTCACCGCATCGACATTCTCGACATAGTCGTGATTTCCTCTTTGGCTCTAAACACTCTTAATGACTACAAAACTCTAGATATGGGTTGAGGTGTTGAAGTAAGAATGGTCTTGAATGAAAATGTGAAAGGAATCTCACCCAAGATCAAGGAACTCAAGAATAGGCACAATAGTAGACCAAAAGAGTATTATCAGAATAATGATATGATATGATATTCTTTGTTCAACTACACTAGGAGTGCCTATCTATAAAGGCCTCTAGAATGCCTAGAAATTAGCATACCGATAAGTCTTACAACAAAGCACATGTCCACTAGGACTGGATTATCCTCCATTAAGAATAGGAGTAAGTGTGATGATAAGAGGATAAGCCTCCAAAGGTGTAGCATGAAAAAATTATCTTGTAGACACCAGGTGCTTAATTAAGAGTGCTAATAACTATGTTGTCTACATGACAACTCATAAGAGTATGCAAACTCCTAAGTGTCTTACCTAAGAAATAATAAAATAATACATTGACGTAAGTAAAATTAAGTAATTGTAAATAGTGAATAGTTACTTACACCAACAACCCTCGAAAATAAGGTTTTCTACAAAAGTACAATATGAAAACTTTGGATGGCTAAAACCTAGAAAATCCTTTAGTTTAGGTTGACATGATACAAATTCTACAAGGAACCATAGTGGATTTTTAGGGAATTTTTTGAGTTAATTTAATTTCCTTATTTGTAGGAGGCCTAATTGGGGCTCATAGGGCTACAAAGCCTCATAGAGAAAAATTGCTATTTTGAAGGCTAAGAATTTGAAAGATGGTGTAGAATGGATGGAAAATGGTCAAGAAAATTATGAGGGTGGTCAAAACACTCATTTTACTTCTTGGGAATCCTTGGTGATTTTTTCTTTTTGTTAATCACAAAGTTGAATATTTTGGGTTTGAATGGTTAGGAGAGTAACTTGAATTGATAGGTGAGTTTCAAGGTTTGAGAGGACAGGGAAAAGATCCTCTGAAATAGGGTATCAAGAAATGATGCTAAGAAGGCTAAGAGAAAGCCTTGGATAGAGCAAGAAGGCTTTAAGTAGGAGAAACTCCCCATCATAGAGTGTCATGAAATTTTTTTGATGAAGATGGTGTTAAAAATAGGGATTACTGGGAGGGGCGATGAATCAGTAATCTAAAAACTTTACTTGCCAACTAGATATTATTACTTACTTTAAACAATATATAATAAATTAATAATTTAATGCTAAAAAATAATAATAAACATGCACAAAGATAACTCATACCACCATATTTTGTTAACTAGGGAAACCCTAGCCAAGGGATAACCCTAATGGGGATGATACCCACTAGATATTATATTGATATATAAGCTCCTTGTTAGAGGATGGACCCTGTTATGATTCAACGAGAAAATTTAGTATAAGGAGTCCCTATTAGGAGATTTTAACTCTATTAGGAGTTGTGGTATAGTAGATGCAAGATGAGGCCACTGCCTAAACATGCAATTCCAATTATAAGAAGAGATCACTGCCCAAACAAGTAATCAGACTTCTAGAAAATAGGTACTATAATTTCTTTCTTGATTGATGTCTAATCTTAAGCTCAATCTCAGATCAAAAAATAACTTTCACAAAACTTCACATATATCCCTTTCATAGTAAGTTTGCATATCACACTACTTACAAAACTTACATACTTCATCACAAATTATCCTTTGGATAAATACCATGCCTTCACAAAAATTGCTACTAGGTCAGCTAAGATCACAATACACTTTTCCAACTTAGAGTAAATATCTAGGATGTCAGCCCTAATTGGACAAGGAATTATTTTGTGAACAAAAGAATTCTTTCCTTCAATTTTGCTATCTTGTTTTTTCTTAAACATGAATATCTCTTTTCCATATACTCTATATTAACTCCCAAGGTTATACACACCATCATCAACATGTATACTATCTCCATCTAACTTTGCTAGTCATAATATGACATCAACAACAAGTTATAAATAACATAATACACTATTTTATATCAAATTCCATACTTTGACAAATTTTTTATTACAAAAAGCTAAGTATCTTTATTTTTGAGGTTTCCTACAAGCATGTACATCATGTGTTTTCATAAATGACAACAATTATATATCTCCATTAACCAATTGTCAATAGATGGTACAAACAAGAACTTTTTATCTCTCTTGTTTCAAATTAGTAGGGAGAGAGAGAAACTAAAAAATTGGGGAATATCCATAATTATATTCATAGATTCACCAAAGTTTTCATCAACATGTTTCATTGTTTCAAGATCTACACTAAATTGGATATCAATGTCAATCAAATTTTTTCCTTTCATCTCAATGATAAATCCAATAATTTGTCTATCCATTCAAGAAGAATATTGTTGTAGGTTTCCTTCTTTTTCATGGTGATGCACCCTTGGCTTAACTCCTAGCTCTTCTTCCTCCTATTATTGAAATACACACAAGAAACCATATTTGAATTTTCCTTCATGCAAAAAATCAAAGAAAAAGGTGAGTTAAAGAAATTGGTGTACCTTAGATCCTTCATAGGAAGTCTTTATCATTTCTTCATAAGATGATTTGTCTTCTAGTTCAACCATAAGCATATCTCTCTTATACCATGACCTTAAACTACATTGTTGCATTTCCATTAGGTCTTCTCTATAAGGCCCACCATTTGGATGAACAATAAACTGAATGATTTGAAGACCCACAGTCTGAGTTTTAGAAGCTAAACTTCCTTGATAGAATTGGAAATTGAATCTTTGTATAACACCCACTATGCATCATCCCTCCAATCATTTATTTCATGAGATCAAGCAATTTTTAGGTAGTTGGATCATTAATTGGGCCTAATTAGACCTATTAGGTCTCTGACCAATTGACTATAATTTTAGATAGAGAGAACCCAATTATGAAGTAAAGTCATACTAGACATAACATGATCATTTTATATGTCTATTAGACATATTATGATCACATAATGTCTAGTGAATTCATACTATACACAATGTAGTCATGTTATGTCTAGTACGATAACTTAGTCATATTGAAGAATAATGTGATTACGTTTTGTTATTTAAAAATTAAAATTGTGTTTAGGCTTTGTAATAGATCTATTTTATTATGCAAAGGCTTTGGTTGTTGTTTTCCCTCCATTTTTTGTTGATTTAGCCATTTTTTCTGCTTCTAAGATCAATTCTCATCTTTGACTTCATCAAGTTTACAATTCATGAAGTGGTTATCTCTAAAATTATCACCATACTCTCACACATTGTCTTACTTTTCTAACTATATTTTTTTTTAAAAAATTTGGAAAAGATTAGAATTCTGAAGTTGATTTTTCTATATCAATGTCTTCACAGTCCTCTCAGATATATGTCTACAATTTTTTCAAAATCTTTTGATCTAGTTAGTTGAATGGAGAATAAATTACATATTATTGTTCTACACTTGGTTGTATACATTTTCTAAAAAATATGGTGGATTTAGATTATTTTGATGCAATTTATACCTAAGACATGAAGAGGCATCAAAATTTTAAGATGGAGTCACCTCAAAATATCATAGAAAAAAAACACTTGTCATAAATCTATGAAAAATATACAACTTCTCAATCTTGTTCCTACCTATCATCCTACCAAAGATTTTTTTCCCAATAATAAATATAAATATGTTTTTTATTAAGAACACAAGAAGAACTATATTATGTTTTTAAAAAAAAAACATGAACAATTTTTTGAGTGTGTGGGGTTTGACCCTCTTAATCTTATTCAGTTTTAAAAGCCTTAGTATTTTAGAAACTATATTCAAATTACTACACTCTTTTGTATTTGACATATTTTCTCATTTTGAGTTCATGACCCTCAAATGGGTCTTCCAAGATCAAGTTTACTTGATTTCAAAAAAAAAGGTGTTGACTTATACAACCCTTTTCACACACCATCTTAGTGCACACTAATTGAATAAAATGTGAAGATGAGGGCATTAAAAAGGCATAGTTACAATTCATAGTCAGCATCATAAATTATCATTAATGTCACAAGATAGACAAACATGGCCTCCATCACAACAGGATTGAAGTTTGGACGAAATGACATAAAGAAGAAAGGATAAAAGGTTATACCTAAACGTACCATAGAACTAGTAGGGATAACAATTTAGATTATAAGAATTAATTTTCATGGATCTTCCATGTACAAATCATACATATGATTTAAAATTTCAATACATCGACTTTAGGTAGGATGTTTCAAGGTTAAAACATTGAGATGATTGTAGACACATATAGTTTTGAAAACTTAACTATTAGAATTATATGAAAAGGCTGTGCATAAAAACTATGATATTGGATTAAAAAGGAATCTTGTGAAGGAATGAAATAAAGTAGATGAGCTAATACAAACTACTTTACTATAAACAAGGAAAATCAAAGAAGGGAAGAAGTGATACAACACCTATCATAGAGAATACCAACATACTGAGAGAAGATCAAGAAATTGTCATGGTATACACTAGGGATCTAGAAGACAACATGTGGAATATAGTTTAGATCAACTTTTTATTAATTTCTTACCATTTTAATCATTTGCAAGCTCTTGATCGGGCATGTTGGTAGGATTAGTGAAATAAAAATTACAATTATATGAAAATATAACCAATATAAAAAAAATAAAAATTCCACATAAGACAACACAAAACATAAATATTTGATGTGGTTCACCAAACAATGAGTCCAATATTCATATTGTCTAGTGATTATAACTTGATTATAAACTGCAATCCCTTACAACTCAATACCACCACAAAAAGTAATAATCTCATCATACATAATAAAATTCCTAACCTTGAGCCATTGTACAAAATCTTTTTGTCTCTTATAAAATTAGGGCTAGAACAAGATGACCAATAGAAAAATATAACTCCTATCACCTTTTACAATAGTAAATTCATTTATGGCTTTGAGGCCACTATCCCATGATCCCATCCTATATTTTGATCTGCTACCAAATCTAAGCCAACATAGCCTTGTAAGTTAATAGTAGAGCCCCAGAAATGTAAACTCATTCTAGATGTGCCTCTAAAATATCTAAGAATCCATTTGACTAGATTCCAATTCTCAATCCTAGGATGACTCATATACCTTTTAATAACTCCCTTTACATTTAAAATATTTTTCCTAGTACATACCATGGAATACATCAAACTCCCTACAACTAAACCATAAGGTACCTTGGACACCTTGTCCTCCTCTTCTTTTACCTTTGGACACATCTTCTTAGTCAATTTTAAATTATTAGGCAAACACATGCTAACAAGTTTGACATTCTCCATAGTGAAAAATTGCAACATCTTTTCAATATAATTTTCCTAAGATAATTTCATTGTTCTTTTATTCTCATCTCTACAAATTTTCAAACCAAGGATTTCCTTTCCTTCTCCCAAATCATTCATAGAAAATGAATGTGAAAACTATTTTTTTAACCCCTTAATGTGATCCATGTTAGACTTAGCTACAAGCATATCATCAACATATAAACATAAAATAATTTAGTTGTCATCATCTAACCTCTTAAAAGAAACACAATGATTGGAATGAAACTTAGTGTATCCATTCTCATGCATAAAATTGCCAAATTTAAGATGCCATTGTTGAGCTACTTGCTTCAAGCCATATAATTTCTTTTTCAATTTGCACACTAAATTATCCTTACCTTTGACCTCAAATACCTATGGTTATGCCATATATATCTCTTCATCCAAATCACCATGAAGAAATTTTTTTTTAACATCAAGCTTCTCCAAATGAAAATAATTAGTAGCCTTAATACTTAAAACAATGTAGATATATGTCATTTTAACAACAAGATAGCATATCTCAACAAAATTAGTACCCTTTTTGTGTAAATATTTTGATGACTAACATGGCTTTAAATATTTTATTAACTCCATCCTCTTGTTCCAACCTATAAATCCTTTTTTTGTAAATCCATTTTCCCTGCATGTAACTGACATATTTAGCAAGAAGTCTACTTGTTCCATCATTGCAAAGTACCAATGAATCTTTGTATCCACTTGCATAGTTTCATCATAACATTCAGGTTAACCATGATCTATGATTAAAATATAATACAAATAGTGGGGTATGTGCAGGATCATAGTCACCCAAACTATGCTCTTAAGTGGCGATAAAAAATTAGCAAATCAGGGTTATGTCAACTTGACATGCAATTTTCAACTTTTTATAAAATTTATATCAAAAAGTTGAGAGAAAATAATCTCTAGGAAATCAATTTTTTTTCCTAAACTACTAGGCCTTATCTTTAAAAATATAAATTAATTGGTCAATTTTTTAAATTTTAACGCAATAGTACAAGAATTTTAAGATAAAAATAAGTAGAAATATGTCTGACCACCTTAATCAAGATTAAATTATAATATTTTTGAGTAATATTATAGATATAAGAATTATACTCATGTCTTGATGTGACACATATTTTTGGGTATTCTTATTCTAAATAAATAATTAAGGGTATGTGCAAGATCATGGTTTGCCAAAAAGTGGCAATCTAAAAAATTTATAGTTATGAAATATCTCAAACCATTTCAAAATATATTCCAACTTTTTCCCCACCCACCCTGATACTAAATGAAAATAATTAATATCTATATAAGGTTTACTATATCTTGTGATACCAAACCTATATGGTGAACTTTAAAAACATCCTAAAAATGTGCTTTTGGCCTATTTTTATGATTTTTAGTTCAAACATGTAGCTAACGACTTTTTTTTCACCAAAATTTGATGAAATGAAAAGGGTCCCATAATAATTTTCTTGTCTTTCCATAAATTTAAGGTTTGTCAAATTATGAGTTTAGTAAGTAATTATTACTTATTTTCTAATGAAGTTACATATAAAGTGCTGACTAACACACTACTTCGAAAACAACTATAACTTTCAAATGGTAAAACATATTTTTAAATCCAAAAGATGCATCACATTCTATGTTTCTTCTACTATAAGGGAAAAAATGAAAAATTGAATTTTGCAGATTTTTGAATTAGTTAAGGTGGTTAGACACGACAATTTTTTAATTTAAAAAATACTAAAGTCAAAAATTAATTAATTAATATTTATTTACAATAAAAATACCCAAAAATATGTCTCATATCTAGGCATGAGTCTAGTACTTATATCTAGAATATTATTTAAAAATATTATCATTTGATTTTTATTAAGGTGGTTAG
The DNA here is from genome assembly GCA_028749045.1 of Cupressus sempervirens. Lineage (NCBI taxonomy): Eukaryota > Viridiplantae > Streptophyta > Pinopsida > Cupressales > Cupressaceae > Cupressus > Cupressus sempervirens. The sequence continues at coordinate 581,413,397 of CM053793.1, forward strand.
ACATACATCTACTTCTTATTTTTGTTCTAAATTTTTTGTAATATTGCATTAAAATTCAAAATTTTGACCAATCATTTTTTTTTGAGATAAGTCCTAGTATTTTAGAAACTAGATTCAATTTTCTAGAGATTCTTTTCTCTCAAATTTTTGATATAAAGTTAATAATGAGTAGAAACTTGCATGTCAAGTTGACATAACCCTGATTTTTTGACTTTTTTTTGCCACTTAAGAGCATAGTTTGGTTGACCATGATCCTCCACATGCCCTTAATTATGAATTTTCTACTATATTATTTTTGGAATTAAAAAACTCTCATGTCTGACCAACTTAACTAATTGAAAACACTACAAAATTTAATATAATTTTTTTTTCCTTGTAGTAGAAGAGCATAGAATGTGATGCATCTTTTGGATTTAAAAATTGTTATACCATTTGAAAGCTACTGCCATTTTTCATTTAGTGTGTTAATCAACACTTTATAGGTAACCCCATTAGAAAATAAGTAATAAATACATAGTGAACTCCTAATTTGAAAAACCTTATATTTATGAAAAGATAAGAACATTCTTAAGAAACTCTTTTTATTTCATGAAATCTAGGTAAAAAGAAAGTTGTTAGCTACACATGTTTGAAGTAATAAACACACAACAATAGGCCAAAAATACATTTTTGGTGTGTTTTAAGAGTTGACCATGTAGGGTTGGTATCTAAAGATATACTAGGTCGTATAAATGTATTAATTTTTTGGTTTGGTATCAAGATGGGTGGGAAAAATTTGGAATAGATTTTGAAATTCATTGAAGCATTTAAGAACTATAATTTTTCAGATCACCATTTTTTGGTACACCATGATCCTGCACATACCAAGGGAGAGAATCTTTATAGAGGTCTACTTAATCTTTTTGACCATCTAAAATTTACTAAAGTGTGTGATATTTGTTGTTGTAGTTGTTGCAAAGCATGAGATACTATTGAAATATCATCTTTTTTTGTATTAGTCAGCACTACATTGTAATATTCTTTCTTCTCATGTTGGTGCAACTGATATTTTTACATCACTTTCTCATTGAATGTGATATCCATGTTGGGCCCACTTGCCGTTGCACCAAAAGCCATGACTGTTAGTGAACATGGAACACCACATAATTAACCACCTGTGGGCAGGGGAGCACGTCGCATCACCCAACAATCTCCCCCTCGACGGGCATACCAGGTGCTTATGCAGGTCGGGAAGGCACCAGGGAGATTTGAACCCATGACCAGGCCAAAACCAGGCTCTGATACCAATTGTTGGGCCCACTTGCCGTTGCACCAAAAGCCATGACTGTTAGTGAACATGGAACACCACATAATTAACCACCTGTGGGCAGGGGAGCGCATCGCATCACCCAACAATCCATGCTTGTTACAGTTTTATGATTTTTAAAATTCCAAAGCCTTTAACCAAATTTATCAGTGTCATATCCAACAAATAAAATTTTCTTTGACCTATCTTTGACCTTGCTTCTATTTTTAAAATCTATATGTGCAAATGCTTCACAACCAAAGGTTCTTTGAAATGAATAACTCAACTTCTTACAAGTCCATGCTTCCTCTGGAATACCACAACCCAAAGGAGTAGAGGAATACCTATTTATTAAATATACAACACTATTGACAACATCCAACCACATATTTAAAGGAATCCTAGCATGCAACATAATGTTCCTTGCACACTCCACTATTGTCATGTTCATACTTTTAGCCACTCCATCTTCATGTGCCATCCCTAAAATATTTTTATATGAATACCATTAATGGAATGATAATAGTCAAACTCATTGCTGCAATACTCACCAACATTATCAGATTAGATACATTTTAATCTTTTGTCAATTTCATTCTAAACAAATCATTTACATTCCTTAAAAGTTTGAAATGCATCAAATTTATGTCTAAGGAAATAAACCCATACTTTTTCAGTTGCATCATCACTAAATGTGACATAATAATGAGAACCACAAAGGGAAGATACATGATTTCATTTGCATGGACATCTATGCACAAGCTCTAATCTCTCATATTTATTTTTCTTCCCTCTCTTAAGAAAACTAACATTTTCTTGTTTACTGTACACGACTTTCACAAAAATCCATATTGACATATTTTAGACCTAGTAAAACTTTCTTTGAATTACATAATTTCATACATTTTGCACTTATGTAGTCAAGTATTTTGTAACATAGTACTTCTTTAGAATCTACATCAATTATGTTGTTCTCCCTTCTCATCGGCAACAATTATTCTTGCACGTTCATTTTTCTCTTAAATAATTAAAGTAGAAGGAACACTATGACCTAGATACAATGATATATGGTACCTACAAGCTCACACCTCTTCCTACTACATGGGAACCTTTTGAAACTTACCAATTTTTATCATTAAAAGTAAGTATGCAAACCTCACCACCCAATTTCCCTACTAAAATTAAATTCCTACTTAGTCTTGGAACATGTCTTACCTCTTTTGACAAACAATGGCTCTCATTCTAGAACTGTTGGCATTATGATACATTTTTGTCATTAGTTACAACACTTATTGGATTCTGAATTCTTACTGAGCTCTCACCAGACATTCCTTTGTAAGCCAAGCTTTACCTAGTTCTCAGTGTTTACCGAGTGATCGAGGTGAACAAAGAAGTCAGTATTTACTGAGTGATCGAGGTGAACAAAGCAGCCAGTGTTTACCGAGTGTTCGAGGTAAAGAAAGGAATTAGTTTTGACCGAGTGAAGATGTACTTAGTATTGACCGAGAACTTCGTGATAACCGAGCTCCTGAGGTTATCAAGGAAATTAATTTTACCGAGCTCAGACGGTTATCAAGGAAACTAACTATCACCGAGTCACAAGGTTCTATCGAGTTTTTCCTTTGATCACCGAGCTACAGTTCAGATAGAAGTGTTCACCGAGTGACATCTCTTCTACCGAGTCTCCAGTGGTTACCGAGTTCAGAACTACTCAAAGTGTTTAGTATGGACCGTGCCTTCACTTCTACCGAGTGCATGACGATGCTGAGTAACGCAGTGGATGCCGAGTATCAGAAGGACATCGAGTCAGTTCAGTGAACCCGAGTTTTTACCTTGGGCCAACTTTCTATAGAGATTTGCACTTTTTGTTTTGGCTGACCTTGCATGTATTGTTTATTTGGATGGTATATATATGCAATGTATTGTATCATTCAAATGTAATGGTAATGAATGAAAATGTGAAAGTGTGAAAGAAATACATGTGTGCGAAAGTATGTGTGTTGAGTTGTGAAGGTATTCAGCAAGGTCAAGTTTTGGAGCAGAAAAGTTTTATCTATCACATCAAGGTGAATCAAAGCATAGTGGATCTTATCAGCAATCAGTTGTATAATCAGATCCACTGTTTCATTCTAACAGGTGAATCAATTTTTGTAAATCCTTTAACAAGGTAGACTTAACAGTCTTTTGTAAATCTCCTAACAGAGTGCATACTTTATTGTATGTTTGTAAATCCTCTAAGAAGGTGGATCTAGCAATCCTTTGTGCTCCTAACAGGGCAGATCACCAGAAGTGGTCATTGTAAGCCTTAACCAGCCAACTTCATACTGCAGTAACGAAGCTTTGTGGGTTTCATCCCCACCCCAGTTTTACTTTCTATTTGGAAGGTTTCTGGGTCACCAAATCTGTGTGTTCAAGTGTTGCAAATGATTTTGTTTCATGCTTACAGTAGGTTACTTGGATGAATGGTGAATATATCAGTATGCAGTTTTATTGTTTGAAATTTTAAAAGTTACTGATTCACCCCTCCCCTCTCAGTAACTTGTCATATCTTGAATATTTCCAACAAGAACTTCATCTTCATTTTTCATTTTCCAAAAATATGACAGTGTTAATTACTGCCTAGATTACCTAGCCTAAAATTCCCTTTGATGTAATCAAGAAAATAACCTCTATGGAGAGTAACATTACATGAAACCCATGAATCATTAATAATTTCAAAAGAAAGAAGCAAAACATCTTCTTTGGATTTATTACTTACAAAATTTTCCTCCTTGTTCACTCTTTTTTGTCTCCTTTGTTCTTTCAAGTCCAACATTTTTTTCTCTTATGCCTTGGTTTGCAATAGTACAAGCAATCTCTTGGTCCTCTAGACTTAGAGCTCCCTTTGATTTTTCTCTTGATTTCCCATGATTTCTAGAATTACTTCCTCTCTCATTCATTTTTCCTTTTCTTTTTTCACTAAAAACACTTCTAGATGTAGATCCACCTAATATTTTCATACAATTTTCCTCAGTCAGAAGAACACCAATCACATCATCAAATTTTAGGGTATTAGATCTAGAAATAGAATTACTCACAACCATTATGAAACCATTTCTTCTTTCAGGTAAAGAACACAAAATCAAGAGATCCCTAATTTATTCATGAAAATTAACATTTACATTAGATAACTGGTTGGTAACTATATTAAACTCATTTAAATTATTTACAAAAAATTCACCTTCTAGCATCTTCATATTAAATAAGCACTTTGTGAGAAATACCTTGTTTGAAATGGAGGGATTTTCATACATCTTCACTAGGGTTTGCATGAACTCTTCAAGCATCTTATCTTTCATAATATTAAATGCCACAAATTATGCCAGGAATAAATAAATACTTCCAAGTCCCTTTCGATCCAAACTATCCTAGTCCTCATTTGTTGGAATGGTCAATTTCTTAGATTTTCCATTCAATGACCACCATAAATCCTTTTGATAAAGATAGTCCTCCATTTACATTTTTAATAACTAAAAGTTTTGCCCATTAAACTTCTCAACCTTTAGCTTAACCTCATTTTCCATTTCTCCTACTCAACCATGAGACCTTCTTATAGAGGATAACTGAGGAAAACCTTTCCCTTATACCACTTGTTAGGATTAATGAGACATAAATAAAAATTACATGCAAATATAACCAAAATTAGAAAAAAAAAAATCCCACATAAGATAACACAAGACATCAAGATTTAACATGGTTCACCTAATCCCTAGGCTATGTTCATCAAATCATGAGTCGAATATTCTTATTATCTAGTGATTACAACTTGATCATAATCTCTAATCCCTTATAACAACTCAATGCCATTGCAAGAAGATACAATCTTTTCATACACAATAAAATAACTAACCATAATCCATTTTATAAAAAAAAAATTTGTTTTACAAAATTAGGACTAGAATAAATCAACCAATGAAATAGTATAACTCCTAGAACCTTTTACAATATTAACTTCATTTTTTGTTTCGCGGGCATTACCCTCAACCTTGCACCATATTATGACAAGGAGTGCACCTAGGGCCACTAACCCTAGGTTCTTAGAAGAGGTGTTGCTCCTTGACCTTGACCTAGGGTGCTTCCCTAAGAACCCATAAGGGACATCGTGCCTTGACCCCTAGAGCATAGAGACCCTACCCCCAGACCCCTATAGTGTAATTTGGTTGAGAATAATAGGGAATAATTAATGTTTGTTTTGATAAGGATTCTCATCACAACACATGTTTCAAAGGAAAACATATTATAAATTCTCTAACAAGGTATATGGTATATAAGAACCTGGGGTTTTCATCAAAAAATAATACAATTTTGGCTTGTAAAGACCCTACCTAGGTTGTGAATCAAAAAAGGTTTCTAGAAGGGTCTACTAGGTGTGAGTATATATGTTGATGATTAAAGTGTGAAGTAGTGTGAGATTAGGAACAAAGTTTCCACTAGTTGCCAAGGGTCTCATAGTTGGGTTTTGTATGCCAAATGACCCCAAAATTATTTTAAGGGGTATGAATTCAAGGTTATATATTTCATGGTGATAATGAAGGCACTCTAAACCATTTTGAGGTCTTAGTGGGTTGACACAATCAATGTCATTCAATGATTGAATTTTTTTAAATGAAAACATTGCAACTCTGTAATGTTGCATGACGTTTGTGCTTGAAATTTGAAAAAATACACATAGGTAGTTGTGGGTCAATTCGAATAGTTAGAACATATTTTTTAGAGGTATTTAAGTCCTTCCATGGCATTATAAAGTAGTTGGACACTAGTTAGTGTAAATATCAATATAAAACTAAGTAGATTCTATGAGCATATTGTATACATAAAATTGAAATGAGTTCACACATGCAAAGTATTGAAACTCTAAAATTTTCTTTATATATTGTTGGAAAATCTTTTAGAATAACTAAGAGGGTGGGATGAATCAGTTATTCAAGGTCTAGATGTACAAATAAAACTTTTCACAATTTACTGAACCCATAAGACATTCTTAACCATGGATACATTCATTGTCTGCTAACCAAAACTAATATGTTAGTCTAAAATCAACATGCAGAAATGTAAAACATTAAACACAACATATCCATCAGCACACTTGACACAATGATTTAATGTGAAAACCCAATTTTAGAAAAACCACTAGTAACATGCTACTCCTTTTTCATCTTCTGAAGTGATGCCCTATTAAAGGCCAACCCTATTAAAGATTATAATACACATTGTTAAATGTGACCTGGCTAAGGGATTTCAATCATACTATTAAAGTGAGCCTTGTTAGAGGACTTTAGGCAATTCACTTGGAATGTCACCCTGTTAAAGGATTTTCTAATTATTGTTAAGTGAACCTTTCTCCAAACGACTTACCCTATGATGACACAATTTTTAGAAAGTCATAATAGAGATTTGATCTGATACAACTTACAACCTTACTTGCAAATTATAGATCTCTATTCAGTCTTCAACTTTTCTTAGCTTCCGATCTTTGCAGTTCTAACAACTTGTTCACCCTTCAAGTATTTATTCTCTTTAAGCTTTCTTGCCTAGTTCGCTATTGTAGACTTCTTTTATTGGGTCACTAGATGAAGCAAACCCTCTTTCTTCTCCTTGTTAGATTTTCACATCCAAAACTCTCTAACCTCTTTGCTTCATGACTAGACATCCCTATATATAGGAAATTAGATCTCTTTTCCCACTCATTATCCATCACCAAATTATAATTTTTGATGGATTAGGTAGGATACAATGTATCTACCCCATATCTTGTCTTTTCTAGAAACTTCTCCTAAAATCCATTTTAATTTTCCTCAAAAATAGTTTACATAAGATTTTGTCTATCCAGCTCATCAATCTTATCTTCCTCCTGATTCACAAGTTCCAAGAAAATAAACTTGTTGTCTTTTAATTAGCGAATCTTTGATCTTTTTCATAATGTAATAGCTCGGCATTATTAATTTACCGATGCTTGGCACATTCTATGTTACTTGGCATCAACTGGATTTCATTGGTGGTTCGCATCAACTAAAAATCACTCAACATCTACTAACTTGTTCGACATCCACTAGAAATTGCTTTCACTCAACTCTATTGGATACAATTGTTCAATTGTGTGTTTTCATTGATGTTACAAAAATGTCATATCAGTTATCAAACAAAGTCTATCGAGCTCAATTGGTTAGCAGAGTGAATTACAACATCTATCGACCATTCCTGAAAGTTACTCTTTGGAAATAGTTTCTACCGAGCTCACTCAGGCATCAAAGGATTATGTGGCAGAAGTTAGTTTCTACTGAGCTCATAAGGTTCATGAAGGAAAGTTAGTGTTTACCAAGTTCACTTGGTCTTCAAAAGTATTTTGCAGAGTTCACAGTGTTTACTGAGCTTTAGTTGGTTAACACTGGAAATCATTTCTAGAGTAGTGTCTATCGAGTAGGGTCAGCCAATAAAGGATTTCATTATTTTGGGAAATAAAGTTTAATTGTTTCATGTAATGATTGTAGCTGACTGATGTAATGATTATTGATTATTGTAACTTGTAAATGAGCTAACTTGACAATTTGTAAGGTATAAATGAAAGGTCAAGTTGTGAATTCTAAAGTTGTGACTTGAAAATTTGTAAGGTATAAATGAAATGTCAAGTTTTGAAGAAGGATTGGATATCCTTGAGGAGCAAAAAAGTTGTATTTGATCATAGAGGATCTAGTGAAGAAAAATAGAGATCTATATTAGAAAACTTTAGTTGTATCTCATTCAGGTCACTTCATTGTTACTTTCTCACAATTGTAGTAGTGATTTCTTAATCTCTTAATAGAGTTGGTCTAATAGCCATTTTGTAAATCCTCTAACAAGGTGGACAGTTTTATTGAATTTTTCTAAAGTCCTCTAGTAAGGCCAGTCCTAGTGGGGTGATTAAATCCTCTAATAGGGTCACACCTAATAGTGTGTTTTGTAACCTTTTACAGGGTTGCCTCCTAACAAGGCTCACTTTAGAAGAGTGAAAATTGGTAGCTAGTTACTTGGTGGTTTTTCCCATATTGGGTTTTGAAATTAAATCTAGTGTTCTTGTGTTCATGTTATTTCTTTTATGCATGCATCTTAAATCTCTATGAATGCTTAAAGATCAATAATTAATTCATCTACCAAGTTACAACATTTTTCTATGTGACTACCAAGTGACAATAGTAACTAGTTTTATAAGACATCTAAGGGATCTATGGATCTATTTTTGTAGTAATTGATTCATCCCCCCTCTCAATTACTCCATCTATATTTCCAACAAGCTCCAACTAACGTTTTTCTCAACTTGCACTAACTTTTCTTGGCACTTTCTATCAACTTTCAAGCTTAGCAAATGAACTTTGTTCAACCTTATTCTTCTAAAATTTCTAATTGTATCCAATCATTTTGTAACCTTAGTAGATCATTAATACATTATGTTATCACTATCTTAACTAATTCTTGCACTTCAAAAGATAATCATAACTCAACCTTTCCTCTAGGTACTTTTGTTACATCTTGTTGATCAAATCCTCCTAATCAATGAACTAAGTGATAGTGCTTGAAACATATAAGCAATTGTCTTACCAACATGTAGTAGGTTTGACATTAGTGACAAAACAATGATTGAAACACTTCTACAACAATTTTTCTACTCAAATGATCTTTTCAATCATATATCAACAATCTCCTTCTTTGGCATTGATGGAAAAGCATTGCTCCTTTGTCTTCACATATTCCAATCTAATCTCTCTATCTTGAACTAATTCTCCCAGAAAATAATACTTGATTGCAATGTGTTTTGTCTTGGTTTACATCACTGGATTCTTAAATTTGTTAATTATAATTGTATTATCACAATAGATAACCATTGGATCCTTGATTTCTTCCTTCATTCCCAACAATAGTTGCTTCAACTAGATTATTTTGGAACAATTAACTATCGTAGAAACATATTCTACCTTTATTGTAGACTAAGAGGTGCAATTCTTGTTTTTTCTTGTCCTTGATACTAATTATTGGAAATGTAAGAGGAGTATTCAAGAGGGGAGGGGCGAATCAGTTACCACAAAAACAAATCCCAAATCCCTTCTGATTATAGTATTAAAAAAAATTCAAACTTTGTTGATTATACTATTGTGACTCAGTTGGAACTGGAACACTCCATTAACATAGTAACATAGTTTACTCTAGAACAATCATTGTCACTCACTAAACACTCAATTAATACTAAATATATACATTATTACTAATTAACACTAAATATTTAGATCTTAAGATATTAAGTGTGATTGACCTTGATTAAGTTAGTTGCAAAATCATAAACAAAATAACATGAATACAAGGGATACTAGGATTTAATGTGGAAACCCAATTTCGAAAAAGATACCAATTACAACTAGTTTCTATTTTTCACTCTTCTGAAGTGAGCCATTTTAGGATCCAAACTTATTAAAGGTTTCAAAACACACTATTAGGTTTGATGCTAGTAAAGGATTTAGTTCACACTATTAGGAGGTGCCTTGTTAGGGGTCTTTAGATACTTGAATCTAGAAATTCCACCTTGTTAAAGGATTTGGAAAATAGTTGTTAAGCTAACTTTATTAGGTTATTTGATTCATTGCTACAATTATTGGAGACTAATAATGATATGACTTAATTGCTAATAAAAACTATTTTTTTTATTGTAGATCTTTGTTCTAGCTTGAATAATTGATCTTCCTTGATTAAAATGTTCTTTACAGCTTGGTCAACTCACTTCCTTGATTTATCTTTCCAATCCCGTGTTTCTTTCTTTCTTCCTTACAATTCAGTCCTCAACTTGCCTTTATATGTTTTATCTTGTAAAATCAGCTTGAATATAATTTTAAATAAATGAAATTCATCCCATGAGTTGTAATACAAGAAATTCCTTCTTTAGCCAACCCAACTTGATCAACACTAACTCAAAAATGATTTTCCTTTAGACTTAGTTTTGTAACCGAGTGGTCTTGATTAACATTGGTTCCATGAAATTTTTTTTTTGGCTTCTGAGTGAACCTAGTAGAAACTATCTTTTTGTAAACTCCCTTTGGTAGCCGAGTAAGATTGATTAAAAACCACTCTAAACACCCTAGTTTTACCTTCTCACTTGGAGGGTTTCTGGGTAATCATATTTTTTGTTATGTGTGTGTTTGATTACATGTTTACATGAGTGACATATATGTTTTATATGTTCTTTCAGTTTACTAATGCATGTGATACATGAATAGTGAAAGTTTTATGAGTCCAAGTTTAAACTCCTGATTCACCCCCCACCTTAGAAGTTTACTCTTTTCCCATTTGTAAATCCAACACTACTAAGAGCATATGAAACTTTGTTAAACTTCTAGCTCCTATGTTTTAAAACAAATGTATTTAACTATGCAAAAAATCAACTATATAGGATTAAATATACACACTCAAGAAAGGAGAGCTAGTAGCACTAATTAATCTAATAAAATAGATTAAATAAAAATATTAAATATGAGCCTATTAAGGAAAAAAATTAGAAAATAAAATAAAATATGCAAACCAATCAAATACTCCAGCTTTTTGTTGCTTCTCTTTTATCACATAAAATGTGCACTCAACTATGATTTTGATGAAGGGTGCTCCACTTAATACCATAAACCTATAATAGAAACAAAGAAACAATAGCCAATCTGAGAACAAAATATGGACATTTTATTATCACTGCAAATGTAGAATTACATAATTCACAAGTACAGTATGTTAACCAACATGGGTGCCTTAATTGCTATAATCTACAAGACTAAGCTACAAACTACCACCTAGAGCTATCATTAACAATGTTTAGACCTTTCTTAAATAGGAAATTTTATGCTACCTAGGAAGGTTATAGACATTGAAACTTAATACCTAGGTCTAGAATACCCTCACAATACATAAAGAGTTAACCAAATACACGTTTAATAATTATTTTATAAATTTTGAGTAGCCCAACCTTAGAAGGCCATAACTCTCAAACTGTTGGTCTAATTGGTTATTATAACCACTTTTTGGAAATGCTAGCTCTTGATCTATAGACTTCAAATGGAAAAAGTATGCTTCTATCAAGTTTTTAGACCTCATCTAGGAATTCTAAGGCCTCCAATGGTGAGCCCAAAGATTTTTCTCCTAAATTTTCCACCAAAAATCTGTAATAACTTTTATAATACTTAAGGTGGAGAAATGAGATTTTTATAGTAGGCTTATAATTTCTAAAATGAATCTTCATCTAGAAAATGAGAACATTCTAAGCTCATATGAAAAACTTACAAAAAATAACAAGTTCCCAAAAATAGATACCCCCTTGTCTACTAGTCCATATTAAAATAGAAAATACTGAAATTAAAAAATATCTTTGGGTGATGCAAGATTTCTCTTACACCTAGGATGCTCCTGCATCAGACACTTGGGATAATTTGAAAAGTGACTCCATCATGTCTCATGTGTTCAAAGGAAAACCAAGATGGTTAAACTCTTGCCTTGCTAGCCATGGTGAATCCTCTACTGGCCTCCCTTTCCATTTGACCAAGTATACTCATAGGTTTTGTCCCTTGTAATTTTTTGAACATGACTATAAAGTACCTCCTCAATCTCCTTTGCAGCCAAACTAGTTGATGGAATACTCCACCACACTTCTGCATCTTCATCTCTATCACCTCCTTCATAGTAATTTGTCAAATCTAAAATGTTAAATACTAGTGAAATATTCAATTCAATAGGAAACTACACTTCATAAGCATTTCATAATCATACATTTTCATTATCTTGCATGGTCCAAAATTCTTCATCTTTAGCTTATTATATGTACCCACTGGAAAATGCTCCTTCCCCAAATGAAGCATGACTTCATCTCCAATTTGAAATTCCTTATACTTCATTTTCACATCTTCCTTAGCCTTATACTATCTATTCATCTTTATAATATGAATCCTCACCTCCTCATGTATGTTCTTCAAATATTCAACAAAAACTTTTTCTTCAGTGCTACTTATCTCTCCTTATCCAACAAGCTCAATTCAGAAGCATTTCTTAGACTACTCACATATATAATGGAAAGGTGATTTACTAGTACTATTGTTGACAAAAATATTATTTACAAATTCTACCTATGGTAAAATTAGATCCCAACCTTTTGGGTTGTCTCCAACCAAACATCTCATCAAATTTCCCAAACTCCTATTGAAAACTTCTCTCCATCCATCCATCTGTGGATGATGTGATGTGTTGAACTTCAAATCCACCTTTAATTTCTTCCAAAATGTACACCAAAAATTCCCAAAAATTTTTTTATCTCAATCTGAAACTATACTCTTTCATAGACCATATAGTCTCACCACTTCTCTAAAAAAAAAACTCTGCCACATGAACAACATCACTAGTCTTCTTGCAAGCAACAAAATGTGCCATCTTTGAAAACTTGTCAATCACCACAAAAATAGAATTATTCCCATGTTGCATCATCAGTAATCAAAGAACAAAATCCATGTTGATATCCTCCCATAGCTTATCTAGTACAGGTAATGGCTGATACAACCCTACATTTTTCTTTACTCCTTTTGCCATTTGACATAGTCTACAATTGGCCAGCAATAATTCTCAACAACCAAAGTAATGGTCTTATGTTTGCCAAAATGTCCAGCCAATCATCCACTATGATTCTCCTTGATGAGATTCTCTCTCATTGAACTTATAAGAATTCACAATTGGCTTCTTTTGGACAACATACAATCATGGACTATGAAATCCAACCATTTTGTCCTATCAAGTGTAACAAGTTTTGTACAAGCCTTCCATGCTTCACTAAAATCATATTCATCTAGATACAAAGTACCAAGTTCCTTAAACCCAACCACCTCTATTTGCATTTCTATCAACAAAAGTTGTCTTCTACTAAGAGCATCTACAACTCTGTTAGACTTTGCACTCTTGTGTTTCTAAAAAAATGTATAACTCTGTAAAAACTAAATCCACTTCAACTATCTTTGGTTGAATTTTCCTTGACTATTTAAATATTGCATAGCTTGATGATCACTATACAAAACAAACTCGGTAGGAAGAAGATAATGTCTCCACTTATTCAATGCTTGAACTACAAAATATTTTCTTTTGGTTTCATTCAATTCCTAACTAAAGTAAGTAACATGTCTACTTTCTTGGCTCAAAATAGCTCCTATTATAGTACCACTAGCATCATAGTCTACTTAAAATACCTTGTTAAAATCAGGAAGTTCTAAAATAGGTTGCTTAGTAACTTTCTATTTGAACAGATTAAAACTCTTATCTTCTCCTATAGTCCACTTAAATTATTTACCATCCCCTCTTATTATTCCAGTCAAGGGTCCATAAATACTACAAAAACCTCATAAACTTTTTGAAAAAACTAGAAAATTCATGAAAGGATCTTACTTCTATCACACTTCTCTGAGTAGTCCATTCAAGGATAGCCTTCACTTTCTCTATTCCATTTTTAGACCTTAGGCTGAGACTACAAATCCAAGGAACACCAACTCCTTTACAAAATTGCACTTCTTTAGATTTATCAACAACTTTTCTTCCATCAGCTTATCAAACACCTTACAAATATGAATCAAATGCTCCTCCAATGTCTTACTAAAAATCAAAATATCATCTACATAAACAATGACAAACTTATCCTGAACTACTTTGGTACCTCATGAGCCTCATGAAAGTAATCAGTGAATTTTTTATCCCAAAAGGCATAACTAACCACTTGTACAATCCTTTTGTCTTGAAAGAAATCTTCTACTCATCACCTTTTTTTATATGAATTTCATGGTACCCACTTTTCATATCTATGTTTGTGAAATAATTAGCTCCATTCAAATAGTTCATAATATCATAAATCCTTGGCAGTGGAAATCTACACTTGATGTGGTCTTGTTGATAGCATGAGAATCTAAGCACATCCTCCATTATCCATTATTATTTTGTGCCAATACAACTAGTACAACACATTGAGTAAGACTCTCTCAAATCAACCCATTCTACAACAATGCATGAACTTGTCTATTCAACTCTACTTGTCTTATTTCATGCATTGCCTTCCTTGGCAAAATTGGCTCTTGGAACCAAATCCATCTGGTAACTGATCTTCATCATTGGGGGCAATCTATCAAATACATTATCTAATAAAATATTAGAAAACTCTCCCAACATATTTGTAACTTTTGGAGGCAACTCCTCTACTTTTTCTTGATCTAGAGATATAAAAAACAATAAATTTCTTTGTAAAATCCTTGGTTTTCAAGCAAATTCAGACCTTCTGTCAAAGATTTTATCATATCTCACACATCCTAGCATCTCAAGGCTTAAAATACAATTTATTTGAAACATATTCCAACACCCTAAACATTTTTGAAGGACTAAAACCCTTATCCTTCCACACAAACATGTGAAAAAGCTAGAAATAAGAAAAATAAAAATGTGAAGAATAATATCTAGAATTTTAACCATTATTCAGTAAATTTCAGTTTTCTCCCTCATACGGAAGAGTTAGAACCTCCAACCAGATTTTTTGGAAAGATAATTCAAATATCTATCCAATTATATAAGTTTTGAACCTTAACCAAGTCACATACAAATGGGAACCAGATAGAAACAAATATTTTTTCTAAAATCAGAAAATCTTTGTTGTTTCTATATCCAAACTTGTCAAAAAACCCTTTTTAACTATTCATACCTTTTCCCTATAATATAATTCGACCAAAAAAGCATATGTAAATGTGAATCTTTTCCTTTTGAGTTCTTTTGTATTTAAAAAACTCTTATACTTCTAAAATTTCTAGAATTTCCTAGTTTTAAAAGTGCCACTTTGTATTATGCAAGCAATATTAAACTACCATGCATTTCTATTTATGTGACTATTGTGAAACACTTAAATGATCCTAATATTAAATTAAAAGAACTAATTACATGATTATAGGCTAGGTTACAGCTTGAACATGATGGCTTATAGGTGTGTCAAATCATGTAAGTGCCTTACACAATAAGCCTTTATTATAAGTAAATGCAATTAAAAGACTAGATGACATGAACACAACCTATCAAACATGAATAACATGATCTATCCTAATGCATGATGGACATATGTACATGTGAAAATGAAATTTAAAAACTATTTATGCAGGTGATCTTGCTCCACTTTTTTACTATCTTTTAGAATTATAGAAAAATGCATATGCTTATGCTTCATACCTTTGGAAAACTCTTTTCCATCCAAAAAATATATTTTGGCAGCACTACATACCTTTTCTTCTTTCTCCTTCAATGACTTCAACTTATTCTTCACTCCATCCTTGGTTAAGGTGTAAGTATTTTCTTGCCCATTTTGTATAGCATGCCTATCAAATTTCCATGACCTACCTAGCAACATATTACATATGTCCATAGGTATGATATCACACAATACCTCATCTTGGTAGATTCCAATTGTGGACTTCATTGAGCTCTTTTCATTAACCATGACCTTGTGGTAATCTTGCACCCAAGTAATATGGTATGGATGTGGGTGTTTCTATCTCTTTAGCTTCAATTTGGTGACCATTATTTATAACACCAAATTATTCAAATACTTCCACCATCAATGATCACATCACAATACTTATCCTCACATCTGCACCTTGTGAAAAACAAGCTTTTTTTTATCGAGTTCATTCTCACTACTCAGCAAGACCCTTCTGTTAACCCAGACTTATCTTCTTTAGACATATTTATAATGTGATGATATGGTATCTTCATTAACATGTATAACTCTAGTCTAGCCTTCTATTCTATAGTCTATTCTTCTTGGCATTGGGAACATTCAAATTCTCTATTCCCTTCTTCTCCATAGTGCAAACATTTCCCAAAGAAGCCTCATCTTCAAGATATTTTTCCTCTACCTCTTCCCCTCTAATCTTTATTTTTCTAATCATGAAAATGATAATAATTGAATCCCCTCTAGTTCTGACTACTACTTCTAGTCTCATCCTTATTCTTCTAGTCATCATTACAACTGTCATAAGATCATCTGCCAAACCTTCCACTATGACCTCTTCCACTATTCTTATTATCAAACTTCTTTCTTAGTTTCTCCTTAACCCCTAGGGAAAACTCGTATGCCTCCTTAATACTATTCATTTGAACTAGACTCAACTCATCTTGAATACTTGACCTTAACCTATTAAGATAACAAGCCACTTTCTCCTTATCAACTTCTGCATGGTTGGTTCTAATGAGAACTCGGTAGAGCTCTCAATGTACTCTTGAATAGATTTTCTCGCTTGCTTCAACCCTTGAATTTTTTTCAATAGATCAAGCTCATAATTCAAAGGAATGAATTATCTCTTTAGTTTAGCTATCATCTAAACTCATTTGGTGATTTTTTCCTTTCCTTTTCTATTTTTCTCCAACTAAACCTTCTACCCCTAGATCTTTGCATGTCCCTTCAGTTTTTCCTTCACAAACTTGACCCTATTAGGATCTTCAATATCTTCATACTCAAAGTACTCTTCCAATTAGTTGATCTAATCAATTAGCTTGTATGGGTTAATATTTACCAAAAATATGGGAACCTCAAACTTAGGTCTTTTTCTAATCTTTAATGTAGCCTTAAAAAGCCACTCTTCCTCTATTTTAGAATTTTCTTCAATTTCATCCTCATCCTCAATTTCATCTCTTATGGGAAGATTTATTTTTCTATAATTTTTTGTCCACTGCTTGAATTTGTCTTTGGAAGGCTCTAAAACCCTTAGGTGTAAAACTTATAGCTCTTCCACCATACTCTCTTCATGGAGGCATTTTCATGCTTTCACTAAAACCCTAGTTCAAACTACCTCAAAATCAATGATATATCTACATGCTCAACCCAAACCATGGTCCAAAAGAAAATTGCCTCATAGTTGGCAATTTGTTGACACACTAAAGAACTCTAGCTTAGATACCACTTGATGATGGGTGCTCCCCTTAATACTATAAACCCATAATAGAAACAAAGAAACAACAACCAATGCAAGAAAAAAATATGGACTTCTTATTATCACCACAAATGTGGAATCACAAAATTCATAAGTACATATGCTAACCTACATGCGTGCCTTCCTTATAGAAATCTACAAGACTAAGTTGTGAACTCCCACCCAGAGCTATCATAGACAATGTGTGGGATTTTTTTAAATAGGCAATTTTATGTTACCCAGGAAGGTTATGTAGATATTGAAACTTAATACCTAGGGCCATCAAACCCTAACAAAAAATTTAGACTCACCCCAATACACCTTTGGAAATTATTTTAGAAACTTTGGGTAGCCTAACTTTGGAAGGTCATAACTTTCAACTCGTTGCTCTGGTTGGCTATTATAACCACTTTTCAAAAACACCAGCTCCTGATCTATAGGTGTGAAATTGTGCAAGTTCTCTTCCATTGAGCTTTTGGACCTCATCCTAGCACTCTAAGGCCTCCATCAATGATCTTGAATATTTTTCTTTAAAAGTTTCTATGAAAAACCTGTAATAACTTCTCTGATACTTAAGCTGGAGCAATGAGATTTTTATGGTACGTTTATAATTCTTAAATGACCTTTCATGTAGAAAATGAGAACATTCATAGCTCTTTTGAAAAACTTACTAAAATAGCAATTTTCCAAAAATAGCAACCCCTCTTTCTACTAGTCCTTATTAAAATAGAAAAGGTTGAAAAAAAGATTTGGGTGACGCAAGATTGCTCTTACACCTAAGATGTTCCTACAACAAATTTTGATACCACTTGAACTCATATGTTTACAAAATATGATTAAATGATATGTTTTAAATGATAGCAAACTAATAGATGTTTGATGTGAAAGTGAGTGATGAAATTGTAAGATAGGAGGGTTGTTTATGTCAATTTTAGAAAATCCATAAATAGTTGAGATTTGTTTGGGAAAATCATGATCAATGGATAATGATGTGAAAGATTTGAGAGATAATAAAAAAGTTTCTAATTCTAAACTAAAAAATCAAAGGATTAATTTGAGATGTTTTCAATTTTTGGAGAGAAAAACTTTCCAAAAATTGAAAATGGAAACTTTGACATCATTTTTTATTTTGAATTTTTTGGGGAAAAAAAAAATACACACATGATTTTTCAATTTATAATGATTTTCCAATTTTTTAGAATTGTAATTTGTCATAATTTTTATTTTTTAAATTTTTATAATATTTAATTGAATTAAAAATTCAATTAAATTTGAAAGATGAAATTAAATAGGAATTAATTACAAATTGAAATCGATATGAAATGAAGATAAAATTATATTTAATTTAAAACTTAATTTAATAAAGAGGAATAAATTAATTAATTTATACAATCAATAATTATTATTTAAATTATGGGAAATTGAATTTAATTAACTGACAATGATCAATTAATTAAAGGTTAAATAATCATTTAATTAAAATTAGGGAATGATTAAATGATTTAAAATTTTGATTATAGAGAAATAAGGTGATTAATTAATGATTTAGAACCATTAAGTAATAGAACAATAATTAGTGTATTAAATTTGAAGTCACATGTTAGTCCATTTTTTGGTGTCTACATTTTCTACTCTTTGATATAATGTGATTATGAGTGTTCTATCAAGGAATTTAATATTAGGTTCTACCTTAGCTTGCCTCAGTGATAGAAGGTGGACTATATGCCCCCTCAGGAGATTGTTTGTTCAAGAACGCATAAATGCTCTATTGATCCAATATGAGAAATATTTAGATGAAATAATGAAAGAGAAGTATAGTTAGCAAGAAGTGAAGAGTTAGATAGATTATGATGATTTTTTTATTCATAGTGATTTATTGACAAGAAACATCTCTAGTTTCATGAAGGACTCATCCAATATAAGACTAGTGATAGTGTTTTTTCTAAGGTAAGATACACCCTATATAAGGCACATGATAACATATGGTTTTAGGAAAGATACATCATGTATAAGACATATGATCATTGATCAATCGACATACTGATAGAGATACTCAAGTTTGGTTGATGAATCAATGGATTGACTAATTTGACTAATAGAAGAAATGTTAGTGAGAAGCATGGATGATCTAGTAGAATGAATTAGGAGATACGATTTAGAAGAATTTAACTTTTTATATAAATATGGATGATGTATTGAGTCATTGTTGAATATTTTACACAAGTTTTTGTTATCATGTTTTATTGAAAAGAAAGAGATACAAATGCATCTATATATTGTCCATCTAGATACCACTACTATCTTTCATTAATAAGAAAAAAACAAACAAGGAATGTTTCAATATCCTTCTAAATTGTCTTAGATCATGAGTGTGGTGGAAATATAGATGAAGTAACTAAGAGGGGAGGGGTGAATCAGTTACCACAAAAACAAGTTCAAAAATACCTTAGATGTCTAAAATGCTTATTTACTGCTGATACTCGATAAATAGTGTAGAAATACTTTAAATCGGTAAGTTAACTAGTTACTATTCATCTAGCATTCAGAGGTATTAATATGCATGCAAAGATTAACTAAATGAACACAAGAGACACCCGATTTAACGTGGAAACCCAATATGGAAAAAACCAACAAGTAACTAGTCACCAATTTTCTCTCTTCTGAAGTGAGCCTTATTAGGAGCTAACCCTATTAAAGGTTACAATACACACTATTAGGTGTGACCTTGTTAGAGGATTTAATCACCCTATTAGAAGTGGCCTGGTTAGAGGTCTTTAAAATAATTCAACTAAACTGTCACCTTGTTAGAGGATTTACAAAATGGCTATTAAACCAACTCTGTTAAGAGATTTGAAGTCATTGCTACAATGGTTAGAAAGCAACAATGAATTGACCTGAATGATATGCAACTTATCTTTTGCTGAGTACAGATCTCTGTTCTATTTTACTAAATCCTTGCTAATTGAATACAACTTTGCAGCTCCTCTAGGATATCTAATCATTTTTCAAAATTCGCTCAATTCGCTTACTCCAACCTTCTCCATATACACACATTCACACACTCTGATTCACAACTGGAGTATCTATATATATACCTTTTAGATTTAACAAGTTGACTTAAATATAGGTTCCAATAACTAAAAATCATTACATCAGTCAGTTGCATGAAGCAATTAAACTTAATATCAAAACAATAAAATCCTTTGCTGGCTGACCAGGGTCAATAACCACTACTTCAGAATGGTTTTCTAGTATTAACCAAGTGAAGCTCGATAAACACTACAAAATCTTGCAAAAGTCCTTTGGAGACCGAGTGAACTCGGTGAGCACTGACTTTCCTTTGCTGTCGTAGTGAGCTTGGTGGAAGTTAATTTCTCGCCGTATTTCCTTCGATGACCAAGTGAGCTCAGTAGAAGCTAACTTTTCTTTGCTAACCAAGTGAGTTCGGTAGAAGCTAACATTTTTATTTGTTGACCGAGTGAGCTCGGTAGAAGCTAACTTTCCTTTGCTGACCAAGTGAGCTCGGTAGAAGCTAAATTTACTTTGCTGACGGAGTGAGCTCGGTAGAAGCTAAATTTCCTTTGTTGACCGAGTGAGCTCGGTAGAAGCTAACTTTCCTTTGCTGACCAAGTGAGCTCGGTAGAAGCTAACTTTCCTTTGCTAGCCTTGTGAGCTCGGTAAAAGCTAACTGATGACTGATATGACATTTTTGTAACATTGAAGACAACATTCAATTAACAATTGTATCCAACAGAGTGTGTGTGGCTCCTAGATGCCTGATAGCTCTTATCACATTCATCCTATATCATCCGTTCCACATATTTTATTAAAATACACCACAAATAAAAAACAAAGAAAATAATATGATCAACCATCATAGCCTCTCTCACTACTCAATGGTATCCTTGAGGAGCATAGGAACATATTTTTTAGATAAACCAATAATGGACTGACATAAAGAACTTTGCCAACAACCTTAGTGATCATTAATTGGATTGATTTTATGTTTTATTTGATTGATTGATGTGTTTCATGAGGGTATGTGAAAAATTATGGTATGCCAAAATGTGGTGATGTGAAAACAAATAATTCTAAAAAATATCCAAATGTGCTTTAGAAATTGTGTTGAATTTTCCCCCTAATCCTAACACCAAAGTCAAAAACCATTACCTAAGAAAATTGGATACCTATTATATTAGATACTTGTTATATCAGATACTTGATATATCAGATACCCAATCCTTTTCTATGCATACTAGAAGAATCTCATGGAAATTAGAGGGTTTGGATTCAAACTTAGTTAGAGGTTGAGATTCTCTTCTCCTCAATCCATGCGATTAAAATTCTATTGATCAATTTTATGTCTTTTTGGTTTTTATAGAATCAGACAAATAAATAAATTTGAATTTAATTCTCTTTTAAATTACAAATTGTTGCATAAATGTAATTTTATTAGTTTATAACATAAAGTATATAAGATAGTATTTTAATATATAGGATAGTATTACATTATATTATATAGGATATTATATATTATTGTATATAGTACATATATTTTATCATACATAGTAATTATATAGTATAAATTTAATATACTAAATACGATTATTATATAGTATGTAATATTAATTATAATATATATTTAATTATAGTTTATATATTATAGTATATATATTGTATTATAGTATATATTCAACTATATAGTATATATTATAGTAATTATAACTTAGTAATTATATAGTATATATTATAATAATTATATAGGGACACATCTCGTTTGTTCGAATGGGTCAAAAGGGGCCATAGTGTATCATATGACACCTTTCGACCCATTCCATGACACCATACATTCCTACAGGTCCTATGACTCCTTCCAACCCATTTGATGACAACATATGTCTCTAGTGGTCATAGGACACCTAGGAACATATATCACATCTTAAAAATGGTTGAAAGGGGTCATAGGGAATCCTATGACCCCTTTTAAACCATTCAATGATAAGATATAACCCTAGGACTCCTAAGACCAATACATATCTCACATGTTCAAAAGGGTTGAAAGGGATCATGGGGAAATCTATAACCCCTTTCAACCCATTTGATGATAACATATGTCACTAGATGTCCTAGGACCTACAAGGACATAGTTCTTATGTTTGAAAGTATCAAAAGGGGTCATAAGGTAGCCTATGATCCTTTCTGGCCCATTTGATGAAAAAATATGTCTTAAGGGCTCTTAGGACCCCTAGGGACATATCTCATATGTTCGAATTGATGATGATAAAATATGTGTTTAGGGGTTCTAAGACACCTAGATACATATTTTATTTGTTCATATGGATTGAAAGGAGTCATAAGATAATCTATGACCCCTTTCAATATATTTCATGACAACATATGTCCCTAGGAGTCCTAAGACCCCTATGGACATATTTTATTAGTTTATATGAGTTGAAAGGATTCCAACACATTTCATGACAACATATGTCTCTAGAGATCCTATGACCCCTAGAATTATATTTTGAGTAACTAGACAAAATTGTGGTGCCAAAAGGGGTTATAAGTGGCCACTTTTCTTTCTTTTTTTCTTCTAAAATCAGAAATTTATAAACTTTGACAAGAAGTTGAAGATAGTTACACTCAAAATTGTAAGATATGACAAAAAATAAAAGTATTAGTCATTTGAATCTAGTTTCTAAACTACTAACTTTTTTTCAAAATGGTTTTATTTTAGGCCCTCAAAAAAGGGGGTCATAAAAAATGGTACTATTTTTTATGAAAAAATACAACATAGTGAAAATTGTGCGCGCCCCCCCCCCCCCCCCCCCCAAATTTTTAGCTCTTTTAAAAAATCCATTAATCACTCTAGTCAAAACTTACCTGACCCTGTGTAGTTTATTCCAAATTTTCTGGGTAATTTTATAAATGTGCATTTTTTGTAATGAATTTTGTAAGTGGGCACATCCCAAAAATGTAAAATATTTATGTGCTTCCCCTAGAAATTATTGAAAACTAATCTTTAAAGAAAAAAAAAAAAATTCAATGTGTGTAGAATGGAGTCTAGTTTCTAAAAAACTAACTTGTTATAAAATTCAATAAACAAGCTAAAATATACACTCCAATTAGTACATGTTGGTTTTAGAAAGAAAATGGACATACTTTAAAAAGAAATTATAGTTGAAAGGCTTGAATTATTATGACTTATAAATAAATTATGTGGTTATATAACTAACACAAAGATTTGCAATATCATGTAACCCAATTTTATCAATACTTAAATGAAAGGAAACTTGAAGGAGAGAATAGAAGAAAAATCAAACATTTCTTATATGCTATATTGTGTACATGCATTGCAAAAAAAAAAATTGATTCAAGGATTGCATGACATGCACATGCTATACTATTCATGCACTTTGTAAGCCTTTTATTTCAATATAGTTAATGGATAGGGAGAGTGGGAAGGAGAGAGGTAGAGAGGGAGATAGGGTAGAGAGTGAGAAAGGGTAGAGGATTGGGAGAGTTTAGGGTATAGTATCTAGAGAGAGGATGGGGAGAGAGTAGGTGAAAAAAGAGAGAGAATGGAGAGAAAAGGCTAGAGAGAGAAGAGGATGGGAAAAGTGTTAGAAATAATAGTCCACCGAAATAAAGTTGAGAGGGGGGTGAATCAGTTATTCAATAATTAAAACACTTATCTTTATTAAAAAAACTTATCCATTCAACCAAAGTATAAAAAAACCATATAGAGATGCACATAGACAATTATGCTAGATAAGTTGACTAGGGAAACCCTTGATTAGAGCGAAAACCCTGATGGGAATGATGCCCACAAGATGATATACTAATAAAAATATTCCTTGCTAGAGGATAGAACCTATTAGGAGTATGTTACAACATTTAGTACAATGAGTCCTTGTTAGGATAATTTAAATCCCTATTAGGAGATTCTAACCTATTAGGAGTTGTGTCAACCCTGTTAAGAGCTGTGGTATAATGTATACAAGAAGAGGCCACTGCCCAAACATGAAATTTCAAATACAAGAAGAGCTCATTGCTCAAACAAATAATTTATTGGCATCTCCTTCTTTTCTTTGTATTTTCCTCTATCCTATCAACCATACCAATCACTGTCAAAACTTATAGACTAGATCATGAACCTTGGGTCCAAATACCAAACCTTGGATCACTCAACAAAACCTCAGCAATGAAGTTTCCTTCACTTCCACACTCTTTGCTACTTTTTGAACTTTCACAATTAATATATCACCATGTCATGATAAAGGAAAATGTACTTCCTTTATACCGAGTCCACAAAACAACTTGTAAGTCAGTTTTTAGTCCTTCTCAATTAATTATCATAGGACCTCACCAACGACAAGTTACACTTAGTGCTAACCTTAATCTTCCACCTTCCAACTTGAATAATATTTTGTACACAATATTATGATGAGTGAGCTTAGCCAT
The DNA here is from genome assembly GCA_028749045.1 of Cupressus sempervirens. Lineage (NCBI taxonomy): Eukaryota > Viridiplantae > Streptophyta > Pinopsida > Cupressales > Cupressaceae > Cupressus > Cupressus sempervirens. Next base: position 581,438,150 of record CM053793.1, read on the forward strand.
GTCATCCTTAACATGTCTTCATCATGTTCTCAACCTTGATCCTCAAGGTATCAACTTTTCTAGGAGATATAATAATTTTACCAAAACATACATCTATAAACTCTATCTCAGAACAAACATTACCAAAACTTCCATAACTTCTCCTAGACTTATCCTTACTACTTCTGACATTAACTGCATATAATAGACACTCAAAAGTGTCTTTCATAACCTAAGGTGATTTTCATGCTTAACTAGATGTCTGTACCAACTTAATCTTTATGTTGTTCTTTTGTTAGATGCCACAGAATACATCAAACATGCTATATTGACATCAATGACAAACTCATTCATGGTGTAACATATCATTATCAAACCAATCTTCAGATCTTGCTAATGTTTCAACAAAAATAGCATGGGATAGGATGTAGAGAGAGAGAGAGAGATAGGGATTAAGCTAGACTAAGATAGTAAGAGAGAGTAGGGGATGGGGAGGGAGAGAGAGAGAGAGAGAGAGAGAGAGAGAGAGAGAGAGAGTTTGTTTTCACATAGTGCATGCAAGCTATATAGTCTGTGTGATCTATGTGAAAACACTAAAATGGTTAAGAAAGTTTGAGTCCCTAGTTTTAATTACCTAAAAATGGATTTTCAAACTCCACCCTTTATCTTCCATCATCTTGATCTCGATCGCCACAATTTGTATGCCTTTAAAAGAGAGATATTTACCCCTTAAAGGTTCCACATTCTTGAGTATTGTTATGTTGCAGGTTTATCATTTGAATTCTTGAATAGCTATTGTGGAGAACTTCTACTTCTCATCTCATTCTCTCATCGATCATGTGCTAGCTTAGAATCATATTGCATAGCAGTTTATTTTTTTTGCAATAGCTTAAATCATATATTAATTAGTTTGGTTTTTAATACTCTCATTCTTGTTAACATAGCTTAATTTTCTATATTTATACTAGCTCAATCAACATTTACATTGCATTCTTGAGGCATTCTTTGTGGACATTTGCATTCTAACATCTTATCTCTAGGAGAACCTCATGTTGCATGGTTTACTAACAAGAATAGTATCTCTAAGGCTCAGCTAAGAGCCTTCATACTTGAATCATACTCTCTTACACTTTGTGGATAGGGAGCTTTATGCTTTCATCCAAGCATTTCAAATTCATGGAATCACTTGCATAGTGGCATAAATATAGTGTACATTTTTGGCACCCACTATGGGGCATGAATCAAGTTTCTAGCTCCATTTGCTTTCATTTCTTATTTTTTCTTTTTTTACAATGGCATATTAGATCTAATCTAGTAGTTTTGTAGAGTTCTCACTTTGGTTTTAAGACTAACCCATATACAGCTTGGTTTGAAGGCCAAAACCCTAGGTTTTTGAAGATTTGATCATATCACATAAACCACTTGGAGTTTGGTTCTAATTTTTTTTGCAAGTTGAAGATGTGTTTGTGATGTCTTATGTTGGATACAATTTCTCAATTATGTGTTGTCTTTAATGTTACAAAAATTTCATATCAATCATGAGACAGAGTCTATCGAGCTTTATTGGTTAGCAATGCAAAAGATAGAGTTTACCAAGCTCAGATGGTCAGTAAAGTGAATTATAGAGTCTATCAAGCATTTTTGGAAACTACACTATGAAGACAGTTTCTACCGAGCTCACTTAGGTGCTGAAGGATTTTGTGACAGAAGTTAGTTTCTACCGACCTAAAAAGGTTAGGGATGGAAAATCAGTTCTTACCAAGTTCACTTGGTCTCCAAATGATTTTGCAACGTTCGCAGTGTTTACTAAGCTTCACTTGGTTAACACTCGAAATCATTTTTGGAGCAGTGTTTCTTGAGCAAGGTTGGCCACTCAAGGATTTCATTATTTTGATAAATAAAGTTAAATTGTTTCATGTAATGCTTTTAGCTGACTGAAGTATTATTTATTAGTAAATGTAACTTGTAAATGAGCCAACTTAACAATTTGTAATGTATAAATAAAAGGTCAAGTTGTGAATTCTAATCTATGGATGAATGAGCGAGCATGAAAGTAAGTTAATTGTGTAAGTGTAAGAAAATTTTGAAGAAGAATTAGATATCCTTGAGGAGCAAAAAAATTGTATTTGACCAAAGAGGGTCTAGTTAAGTAGAACAGAGATATATACCAACAAAGTTTAATTGTATCTCATTCAGGTCACTTCATTGTTACTTTTTCATCATTGTAACAGTGATTTGTAAATCTCTTAATAGAGTTGGTCTAACAGCCATTTTTGTAAATCCTCTAACAAGTTGGAAAGTTCTATTGAATTGTTCTAAAGTCCTCTAGCAAGGCCACTCCTAGTAAGGTGATTAAATCCTCTAAAAAGGTCACACCTAATAGTGTGGTTTGTAACCTTTAACAAGGTTGTCTCCTAATAGGGCTTACTTCAGAAGAGTGAAAATTGGTAGTTAGTTGTTTATTTTTTCCATATTGGGTTTCCACATTAAATTTGGTGTCTCTTATGTTCATTTTATCTCCTTTTGCATGCATGTTAGTGATAGTGAATGCTTAAAGATCAGTAATAAGTTAATATACAATTCATCTACCAAGTTACAAAATTTTTCTATGTGGCTACCAAGTGACAATAGTAACTAGTTGTTTAAGACATCTAAAGGATCTGTGGATTTGTTTTTCTGGTAATTGATTCACCCCCCCTCTCAATTACTCCATATATAATTCCAACAATTAGTATTAGAGCTTTTGGTGCTTGCAAGAAGGATTTCAAGGATCAAAGCTAAAGATCAAGATGTCTTACAAGAGGGAAATTCCAAGGCTTAACAAGGATAACTTTTTAGCATGGTAAGGTCTCATGAGACTCCATCTGGCTTCCATTGGAGATACATGATTGAAATATTTGGATGAAGCATATGTAACTCTTTTTGGTACATTATCTACTAATGACATTGCTGAGAAGAAGACTCATAACACCATGATGATAGACATTGCATCTGTCTTAAGCTATGAAGAATTTAATGATGTCAAGGACTACAAAATTACCTTTGAAACATGGAACAAGCTAAAAGATATCTATGGAGGAGATGATAATGTGAGAAGAGCCAAAAAAGAAATTCTAAGAGAACAATTTGATCAAATGAGGATGAGAGAGGATGAAAGCATTTCCAAATACGTTGAAAGAGTCAAAGTAGTTGTCAATGCAATCAAGGCTTCTGGAGGAGACATTGAGGAGAAAATAGTTGTATGTAAATTTCTTAGAACATTACTTCCTATTCATGTAATTAGAGTTTCTACAATTCAAGAAAGAATATGTGAAGTAAATCATAAGATAAATTTAGAGGACATAGTAGGAAGATTGACTATATTTTAGCTAGATAATTGTGATAACTATGTTCTAGCTTCCAAGAACATTGAATCAGCATTTGAAGCAAAGATTTCACTCAAAGAAAAAGCCAAAAAAGTAAAGGATTCTCAATCAAAAAGTGAAGAAGAATTAGAATAGAGTTCTGACAATGATCTTGAGGTGGTTGAAGCTCTACTTGCAAGGAAATGCTCAAAAGGCATAGGAAAATACGAAGGTAAGGTTCCTCTAATCTATTTTTCATGTGAAGAAATTGGACATATTTCTGCTAGGTGCCCAAACAAGTAAAAAAAGTATGAGAAGAAAGGTCACAAGTGTAATGGCATGAAAGACATCAAATCATTTAAGGATAGAGGTAAGAAAACATGTTTCATGGCTAAGGATTCTAATGATTCTGATGATGAAGAAGATGAGATTGTTTACATTGATGTGAAAGATGAATCTAATAATGATGAGGAAATGGCACATATCTCTCATGTGAGAAAAAAAGATACAAGGATCATAGATAGTGGTTACTCTCATCATATGACTGGTAATAAAAAAAAAATTGAACATTTTGAAGACTATGATGGTGGTAGTGTGATGTTTGCTAGTAATGAACATTGTTGCATAAAAGGAAGAGGAATAATCTCACTAACGAAAGAGCTTGTATGTGATAATGCATATTGGGTAGAAGGCCTAAAACACAATATGTTTAGTGTGGCATAGCTACTCACTAATGGATTCAAAGTAGAATCCATGAATGGAAAAGCAAGATTGTTAGATGAAAAAGGAAAGCTAATTAGATTTGGCATTCAAACAAAAGGTAACTTGTTCTATCTAGAACTTCATGAAGTTTCATGTTTTAGAACTTTTTCATTCAAAGGGGAATCAAAAGACAGGTATCAACACCTAGAACTCCCAAGAAAAATGGAATAGCTAAAAGGAGGAACAAATCTATCATGGACTATGCAAGAACTTTAATGATTGAAAAGAACATTTCTATCAAATACTGGAAGGAAGCTATTAACATTGTAGTTCATACATAATGTAAGTTACCTAAAAGTATTTGGAAGCAAATGCTATGTTTTGAAAAAATCTAGTAAAGTTAAATTTGATGTGAAAGGTGATGAAGGAATATTTTTGGGATGTTCTTGCAAGAATAAAGCATATAGATTTTTGAACTTGTCTACTCACAAAGTCATAGAAAGTCGACATGTGAAATTTGGTGAGTTTACAAAAAGGATTGAAGAAGAAAGCAAAAAAGAACAAGAAGACTATAGGAGATTTTTTTTCATTGAGCCTGATATAGTACCAAATACATCTGTTAATCAAGAATCTTCTACTCCTAAGTCTTCAGTAACTAAGTTATAGGAAGTTTAGAACAAGCTACAAGAACCTGAGTCACATTCTGATGCTACCAAGTCAATGCCTACTAATTTTGAAGGATCGGGGTAGTAGAAAGAACAACCAAAACCTTAAGTTGAAGTGCAAGAGGATGATAGTGCAATTCATTCTAAAGGAAAGGAACCTATATTAGCAAAGTATGTCAGGAGACATCATGCACCAAATCAAATCATTAGAGACAAATCTGAAGGTACTATGACAAGAAGTAAGTTGAAAGGTACTTTTTACTTGCTGATTTTGAACCTATAATTTTCAAAGATGCATTAGAAAATAAAAGTTGGATAGAGGTTATGAATGAAGAGATAGAGCAGATAGAGAAAAATAAAACATGGACTATTGTACCTAGGCCTAAAGATAAAAATATGATTGGAACTAAGTGATGCTTAGAAATAAGTTGAATGAAAATTGTAAAGTGTCAAGGAACAAAGATAGACTAGTATGCAAAGGATACTCTCAAGAAGAAGGAATAGACTATGGAGAGACTTTTTCTCATGTTGCAAGATTGGAAGGTGTCAGGATCCTACTTGAATATGCTACATACAAAGGATTTAAGGTTTATCAGATGGATGTCAAGTTAGCATTTCTCAATGGTATACTAGATGAAGAAGTTTACATTGAGCATCTTGAAGTTTTTGTTGATCCAGACAAGAAAGACATGGTCTGCAAATTACACAAAGCATTGTATGGTCTGAAACAAGCCCCTAGAGCATCGTATGAAAGATTGCATAACTATCTTATTCAGATTAGTTTTCAGAGAACTAATGATAACAGTAGCTTATATATCAAGGAAGGACCAAATAATAAGATTATTTTGGCAGAAATATTTGTGGATGCTAACTTGTTCATAGGGAATGATGATCTTTGCAAAGAATTTTCAGAGTATATGAACAAGAAATTTGAGATGTCAATGTTTGGAGAGATGAAATTCTTTGTTGTTCTTCAAATTTATTAGATTAAGAATGGAATCTACATCACTTAGTCTAAATACATCAAGGAGACACCTTAAAAGTTTGTTATGAAAGAATCTAAACTAGTGGGGACTCCTATGTGTATTGGACTAAAGCTTACCAAGGATGATGAATCAATGGAGGTAGATCAAGCATTGTATAGATCTTTGATTGGAAAGTTTTAGTATGTAGTTCATACAAGTCTAGATATTGCTCTTGAAATTGGTATTGTAGCAAGATTTTCAGAAAAAGAAAGAGAAAATCACATGATGGCAATCAAAAGTATCATGAGATACTTGACAGGCACTAAAGATTATGGACTATGTTACAAATTTAGAGGTAATCTAGATTTGAAAGTGTTTACTAATGCAGATTGGGTAGGAAACATTGATAATAGAAAGAGTACAAGTTGAGGAGCTTTCTTTCTTGGAAAGAGATTTGTTTCTTGGACAAGTAAAAAGTAAAATTGCACATCCCAATCCATAATAGAAGCAGAGTATGTTGCTGCAGTAGTAAACTATTCTAATATTGTCTGGTTCAAATAATTATTGGAAGGCACGAAGGAGGAAATCAAAGAACCTATTGTTATGTTTTGTGATAATAGAAGTGCAATTAACATATCTAAAAATATAGTGATGCATTCAAAAACCAAGGACATTACAATAAAATATCATTTCGTTAGAGAATTGGTGTAGGATAAGGAGATCATATTGGAATATGTCCATACAAAAGAACAAATTGCTGACATATTCACCAAGCATTTATCTAAGGATGCATTCTTGTATCTAAGAGGTAAGTTAGGGGTCATTCCACTATCTAAAGCTCACTAAAATGAATTTTTAGTGATGCACCAATAGGTACCAAGTTGAATATGTTTTAGTTGATACAGTATAGTCATGAGAATATTGCATATGAATCAATGAATAAGTTACATTGCTATTCATTTGGTTTTTGTTTTCTTTGGCATTTGTTGTCAAAGAGGGAGAGTATAATGTGATATCTTTCTAAAATTTGAATTTGTTTGTGAAAAGCTTGATGTTTCAAAAGAAGCTATGCAATTCCTTCATAGAGGGAGATTATTGTATTTGAGAGGATTGTGAAATAAAATCTAAGAGGGAGAAATATTCTATCAGAAAAAGACTTGTTCTCAAATTTCATTCTGTTATGACATGTTGTGTTTCCATCAATGCTGAAGAGGGAGATTGTGGGATATAATTGTTCAATTGTATGTTGTCTTTGATGTTACACAAATGTCATATCAGTTATCAGATAGAGTCTACCGAGCTTGGTTGGTCAGCAAAAAAATGACAAATTTTACCAAGCTTGGATGGTGAGAAAAGTGAATTACAGATTCTACTGAGTGTTTCTAGAAGTTACACTATGAAGACAGTTTCTACCAAGCTCACTCGGGTGCTAAAGGATTCTGTGATAGAAGTTAGTTTCTATAGAGCTCACAAGGTTAGTGATGGAAAGTTAGTTCTTATCAAGTTCACTTGGCCTCCAAAGGATTTTGTAGAGTTTGCAGTATTCACCTAGCTTTACTTGGTTAACACTAAAAATCATTTTTGGAGTAGTCTTTACCAAGCAGGGTTGGCCAATGAAAGATTTTATTATTTTGGGAAATAAAGTTTAATTTTTTCATGTAATGTTTGTAGCCAAGTAAGGTTTTTGTTTATTGGTAAACGTCACTTGTAAATGAGTTGACTTGACAATTTGTAATGTATAAATAAAAAGTCAAGTTGTGAATTCTAATGTACAGATGAATGAGCAAGCATGCAAGTGAGCTAATTGTGTAAGTGTAAGCAAATTTTGAAGAAGGATCAGATATCCTTGAGGAGCAAGAAAGTTGTATTCGATCAAAGAGGATCTAGTGAAGTAGAATAGAGATTTATAACAACAAAGTTTAGTTGCATCTCATTTAGGTCACTTCATTGTTACTTTTTCATCATTGTAGCAGTGATTTGTAAATCTCTTAACAGAGTTGGTCTAACAGCCATTTTTATAAATCCTCTAACAATGTGGATAGTTCTATTGAATTTTTCTAACGTCCTCTAGCAAGGCCACTCCTAGTAGGGTGATTAAATCCTATAACAAGATCAAACCTAATAGTGTGTTTTGTAACCTTTAATAGGGTTGGATCCTAATAGGGCTCACTTCAGAAGAGTGAAAATTAGTAACTAGTTAGTTGGTGGTTTTTCCCTTATTAGGTTTCCATGTAAAATCTAGTGTCTCTTGTATTCATGTTATTTCCTTTTGCATGCATGTTAGTGATAGTGAATGCTTAAAAATTAGTAATAAGTTAATACATAGTTCATGTACTGAGTTACAACATTTTTCTATGTGGCTACCAAGTGACAGTAGTAACTAGTTATTTAAGACATCTAATGGATCTGTGGATTTTTTTTTTTGGTAACTAATTCACCCCCCCTCTCAGTTAGTCAATCTATAATTCCAACAATTGGTATCAGAGCTTTTGGTGCTTGTAGGAAGGATTTCAAGGATCTAAGCTAAAGATCAAGATGTCTTACAAGAGAGAAATTACAGGGCTTAACATGGATAACTTTTCAGTATGGCAAGGTCTTATGAGATTCCATCTAGCTTTCATTAGAGATACATGATTGAAATATCTAGATGATAGACATTGCATTTGCCTTAAGCTATGAAGAATTTGATGATTTTAAGGACTACAAAAGTACTTTTGAAATGTGGAACAAGTTGAAAGATATCTATGGAGGACATGATAATGTGAGAAGAGCCAAAGTAGAAAGTCTAAGAGGACAATTTGATCAAATGAGGATGAGAGAGGATGAAAGCATTGCTAAATATGTTGAAAGAGTTAAAGCAGTTGTCAGTTCAATCAAGGCTTCTAGAGGAGACATTGAGGAAGAAATGTTGTAAGAAAAGTTCTTAGAATATTACTTCCTATTCATGCAATTAGAGTTTTTGCAATTCAAGAAAGAAGATGTGAAGCAAATCATAACATAAATTTAGAGGCCATAGTAGAAAGATTTACTACATTTGAGTTAGATAACTATGATAACTATGTTCCAACTTTCAAGAACATTGAATCAGCATTTGAAGCCAAGATTTCACTCAAAGAAAAAGCCAAAAAGATAAAGGATTATTAGTCAAAAAGTGAAGAAGAATCAAAACAAAGTTTTGATAGTGATCTTGAGGTGGTTGAAGCTCTACTTGCAAGGAAATACTTAGAAGGCAGAGGAAAATACAAAGGTAAGGTTCCTCTAATCTATTTTTCATGTGAGGAAATTGGACATATTACTGCTAGGTGCCCAAACAACCAAAACAAGGATGAGAAGAAAGGTCACAATTGCAATGGAAAGAAAGACTTCAAATCATTCAAGGACAAAGGTAAGAAAACATGTTTAATGGCTAAGGATTCTAATGATTTTGATGATGAAGAAGATGAGATTGTTTACATTACTATGAAAGATGAATCTAATAATGATGAGAAAATGGCACTTATCTCTCATGTGAGCAAAAAAGATACATGGATCATAGATATTGGTTGCTCTCATCATATGACTGGTAATAAAACAAAATTTCAACATTTTAAAGACTATGATGCTAGTAGTCTAAGGTTTGGTAATAATGAAAATTGTTACATAAAAGTAAGAGGGAGAATCTCACTAACCAAAGAGCTTATATGTGGTAATACATATTAGCTAGAAGGACTAAAACAAAATCTGTTGAGTGTGGCCTAGCTACTCAATAATTGATTCAAAGTAGAAATCATGCATGGAAAAGAAAGACTATTGGATGACAAAGGAAAGTTGATTGGATCTGGCTTTCAAACAAAAGGTAACTTGTTCTATCTTGAACTTGGTGAATTTTCATGTTTTATTACTGAAGTCGAAGAAAGTTGGTTATGGCATAGAAGGTTGTGTCATGTGAACTTTGATAACCTTGTGAAAATAAGTAAATTTAGGAAAGTAAGAGGCATTCTTAGTATAAAAAAACCTGAGGTTGGTCTATGTAAGAATTGTCAGATTGGTAAGATGGGAAAGATTAGTTTTAAAAGTAAGATGTATTAGTCTGAAGAAGTTTTAGAAATTGTGCATACTGATTTGTGTGGACCTATTGGAATTGAAATCTATACTGGAGAAAATTTTTTCATTATTTTTTTTTATGATTACTCAAGAATGATGATTATCATGTATCTAAGAGAGAAATTAGAAGCATTTGAAAAGTTCAGGTGGTATTTTGCCAGAGTAGAAAAGGAAACAAGAAAAATATTGAAATGCTTGAGGTCTAATGGAGGTGTTGAATTCATCTCCCATGAGTTCAATAACTTTTGCATTGAAAGGGGAATCAAAAGATGGGTATCAACATTTGGAATTTTGGAGAAAAATGGAATAGCTGAAAGGAGGAACAAATCTATCATGGATTGTTCAAGAACTTTAATGATTGAAATGAACATTGCTATCAAATATTGGAAGGAAGCTATCAACACTGTAGTTCATACCTTGAACTGAGTACAGTTGAAGAAGGACTCATTCAAAACCCCCTATGAGTTATGGTATGGATATAAACCTAATGTAAGTTACCTAAAAGTATTTGGAATAAAATTTTACATTTTGAAAGAATTTAGAAAAGGTAAATTTGATGTGAAAGGTGATGAAAGAATATTTTTGGGATATTCTTGCAAGAGTAAACCATATAGATGTTTAAACTTGTCTACTCACAAAGTTATAGAAAGTGCACATGTGAAAGTTGATGAGTCTGCAGAAAGGATTGACGAAGAAAGCAAAAAGGAACCAGAAGACTATAGGAGATTTGTTTTCATTGAACCTCATATAATGCTAGATACATCTATTAATCAAGAATCTTCTACTTCAAAGTCTTCAATAACTGAGTTGCAGGAAGTTTAAACCAAGCTACAGGAGACTCTCAAAAAGTTTAGTATAGAAGAATGTAAACTAGTTGGGACTCCTATGTGTACTAAACTAAAGCTTACCAAATATGATGAATCAAAGGATGTAAATCAAACATTATATACATCTATGATTGGAAAGTTGCAGTATGTAGTTCATACAAGGCCAGATATTGATCTTGTAGTTGGTATTGTAGCAAAAAATTTAGCAAAACCAAGAGAAAATCACATGATGGCAATCAAAAGCATCATGAGATACTTGAAAGGCACTGAAGATTATGGATTATGGTACAAATTTGGAGGTAATCTAGATTTTAAAGTGTTTATTGATGCAGATTGGGTAGGAAAGATTGATGACAGAAAGAGTACAAGTGGAGGAGCTTTTTTTCTTGGAAAGAGGTTGGTTTCTTGGACAAGTAAAAAGAAAAATTGTATATCCCAATCCATAGCAAAAGCAGAGTATGTTGTTGTAGCAATAAACTGTTCTAATATTTTTTGGTTCAAACAATTATTGGAAAGCATGAAGGATGAAATCAACTAACCTGTTGTTATGTTTTTTGACAATACAAGTGCAATTAACATATCTAAAAATATAGTGATGTATTCAAAAACTAAGCACATTACAATAAAATATCATTTTGTTAGGGAATTGGTATAGGATAAGGAAATCAGATTGAAATATATCCATACAAAGGAACAAATTACTGACATATTCACCAAGCATTTAACTAAGGATGCATTCTTGTATCTAAGAGGTAAGTTAGGGGTCATTCTCCTATCTAAAGCTCACTACAATGAAGTTTTAGTGATGCATCAATAGGTACCAAGTTGAAGATCTTTTAGTTGATGTAGTATAGTCTTGAGAATATTGCATATGAATCAATACATAAGTTACATTGCTATTCATTTGGTTTGTGTTGTCTTTGGCATGTGTTGTCAATGAGGGAGAGTATACAATCATATCTTTCTGAAATTTGAATTTGTTTCTAAAAAGTTTGATGTTTCAAAAGAAGCGATGCAGTTCCTTCATAGAGGGAGATTACTGTATTTGAGAGGATTGTGAAATAAAATCTAAGAGGGAGAAATATTCTATAGAAAAAGACTTTTTAAAAAAAATTCATTCTGCTATAACATGTTGTGTTGACATCAATGCCAAAGAGGGAGATTGTTGGATTAAATTGTTCAATTGTGTGTTGTCTTTAATGTTACACAAATTTCATATCAGTTATTAGACAGAGTCTACCAAACTCAGTTGGTCAGCAAAGCAAAAGATAGATTTTACCAAACTCAGATGGTCATAAAAGTGAATTATAGAGTCCACTGAGTGTTTCTGGAAGTTAAACTATGAAGACAATTTCTACCAAGCTCACTTGGGCACTGAAGGATTCTGTGAAAAAAGTTAGTTTCTACCGAGCTCACAAGTTCAGTGATGGAAAATTAGTTCTTACAAAGTTCACTCGATCTCCAAAGGATTTTTCAAATTTCACAGTGTTTACCAAGCTTCACTTGGTTAACATTAGAAATCTTTTTTGGAGTAGTTTTTATCGAGTAGGGTCGAACAATGAAGGATTTCATTATTTTGGGAAATAAAGTTTAATTGTTTCATGTAATGTTTGTAGCAGACTGGTGTATTGTTTATTGGTAAATGTAACTTGTAAATGAGCTGACTTGATAATTTTTAATGTATAAATAAAAAGTCAAGTTGTGAATTCTAATGTATGGATGAATGAGCGAGCATGCAAGTGAGTTAATTGTGTAAGTGTAAGAGAATTTTGAAGAAGGATCAGATATCCTTGAGGAGTAGCAAAGTTGTATTCAATCAAAGAGGAACTAGTGAAGTAAAATAGAGATATGTAATAGTAAAGTTTAGTTGCATCCCATTTAGGGCACTTCATTGTTACTTTTTCATCATTGTAGCAATGTTTTGTAAATTTCTTAATAGAGTTGGTCTAATAGCCATTTTTGTAAATCCTCTAATAAGGTGGATAGTTCCATTAAATTTTTCTAAAGTCCTCTAGCAAGGCCACTCCTAGTAGGGTGATTAAATACTCTAACAAGGTCACACCTAACAGTTCATTTTGTAATGTTTAACATAGTTGGCTCCTAATAGAGCTCACTTTAGAAGAGTGAAAATTGGTTAAGAGTTACTTGGTGGTTTTTCTCATATTGGGTTTCCACATTAAATCTATTGTCTCTTGTATTCATTTTATTTCCTTTTGCATGCATGTTAGTGGTAGTGAATTCTTAAAGATCAGTAATAAGTTAATACACAGTTCATCTATCAAGTAACAACATTTTTCTGTGTGGCTACCGAGTGATAGCAGTAACTAGTTATTTAAGAAATCTAAGGGATTTGTGGATTTTTTTTTGTGGTAACTAATTCACCCCCCACTCTTAGTTCCATCTATAATTCCAATAGTCTTAATCTAACTTTTAGATCATTTTGACTTGATTTGGGTTAGTTATAATTTTTTCTTTATTTTTCATTAAAAGTCATTTCTAGTCACAAATCAATGACTTTTTTTAAAAAACCTACATTTTTAGAAATATTTTTAAATTCTATATGGGGTACTTTCATTGTGTTTTTAATTTTGAGATCATATGATAGTTCAATAACTCAATTTGCAAAAGCTAGCCTATTTTTGGAAAATAGGTCCCTAGGGCACAAATGAAGAGATAGTGCTAAATTTCATACATTTTTTGGAAATATCTTTCATTTTTAGTAGGGGTTTCTTCTTTTAATTTCTATTTTTTGAGCCTAAATAATAGAAAACAAATCAAGTCCACTTGACTAGGTCAAAAACAAAAAGTTAAAAAGAGAGCATTTGTGATTAGTTTGCAATTTTATTTTTATTTTAAAAAAAAATTGGCATATGCTTGATTGGAAGACAACTTGGATTTTTGAGGCAACTAATCACTTTTTGTTGCAAGTCAAGCTTGGTTATTATTCTCTAACTTTTGGTTTTGTAGGGAATGCATGTCAAAGACAAAAATAAATAAAAACCTGCCAAAAAAATGCATCTTAAAGCTCCAAATGCACAAGGGATACTAATGATTGTTTGCAAGGCTTCCCAACACTTAAAAACCAAACTTTCTTATATTTCTTTTATTACATGTGCAACATTCTTCTAGTTGCTTTCATTTCCTAGGAACATTAAACTTGTGATTGAGATTCTTTGGTGATAGGAGAGTATGCTCTTTGCACTTGTGGTGAACCAAAAATTTTGACTCACTTTGGGACTTCAAAATAAAGGGTTAATTGAAACTTCTTATTGTGTTCAGGGAAACAATCAAGATAGGAGAGTATGCTCTTCACCTATGTGATGAATCAAAAATCTTGACTCTTGACAATGGATCCAATCTATGGTAGTTAGAATCTTTTAGTAATCATGTCTTGAGAAATCAAGAGAAATGACCTAAGTGAGGATAAGTGAACCTGGCTATTCCAACCCACTATAATCCCAAGGGTACCAAACACAAAACCTTGGTAGATGTAGCACTTGTCCTAACTAGTGTGATTTATTGTAGGATTGCAACCATGAGGACATCACTAGGGAGGAATTCTCAAGGTACTCTCGTGGTTAGGAGACTGATTACTCATTGCAAGGTGAGGTGTCATGTATCAAAAGAAAGAGGAGTGTTATGAACATAAATCCTTTCTAAACACCCTAGGTTAGTAGCTCTACCTTATTTTGCTACTCAATTTCTTGGTGCAAGATCTCATCCTAGTGGATTACTCAGATCACCCCAAAATTTTACACTCACCATCTGTGTTCCCTTGGTTATGCTTATGGAATTTCCATGAAAAATCCAATATTTCTTATGAGAAACCACTTGGTGTGAGATGAAGGATCACTTAGCATGGGCAAAGTTGTTGAGTAATGAATTGTGTCCTTTAGGTAGAATGTTCTTGATGTGTCTTTGAATATGCTAGACCTTTGAAAATATTTTGAACATACACATGATGATAGTTCTAGGGATTTCTTTGATACCTCAAATATTCTTGGATCATGCAAGGTTTCTTTGACCCTTGCTTGATTTTTTGAAGACTACTCCATGTGTCACTATCTTGTTTGGAAATAAATTTCTTTTGAACGTCAAACTTGCTATGCTATCAAATATTGTCAAACTTTTTCAACCAAGTCAAAACATCAAGTGCAAAATTTTTCTTATGTTTCTTACTAAGGGTAGTTTCATCATTTGAATTTGATTTTCTATGCATCTAGTTTATGAACATGCTTAAAGTGGCTCTTTAGTCTTATTCATCTTGGTCTTTCTATCTTCATGGTCTATTTATGCTTGCTAGTTATCTTTTTTGTGAAATGGTTACCTTGATTTCTTGACTACACTCTTGGGTTGGGAAGTTTGTTTACTTCTTCTTGCTTTCTCTATCTACTTGGCTATTTGGGCTTCTTGCCTAGTTATTGACTTAAGTCATTCATGTCATAAGTTTCTTGGACACATTGTTTGACAAGTAATTTTCTCATTGCCACCCTCTATTTGACAAGTGAACACTCCACCTCCTATAACTTGAACATCAAGTTATCTTCTAGCCACATTCTTGTGTGATTATCTATCTACCACTATGTCATTCAAACCTTGTACTACCAAATTTCAACCAAATTTGGATGATCATGATATCCTCCATGCCACTAAAGAGTTTCAAGACCTATACACTCAATACAAAGAACTAGAAGAGAAAAATGATCTTTCTTATCCTCATCTCTCTAAGCTCATGCTAGAAATAAAGTCTAAACTTGAGAAAATATTAGAGGAGAAGATTTCATTTAAAAATCAATCTCCCTTAAGACCTTTACATATACATGGGTCATCTTCTTCAAGGTTGATATATTCTACTCCAAGATATCAAATTTCCTCATCTTCTAGATCTAAAGACCTCTTTAGAGAATAAGAAAATGATACTCCTTTGGGCCTGGGGTAGGCTTTCACGATGGACCTATTTTCATTCTATGCACTTGAGAGGCCAAAAAAAGAGCCTAGATGTACTTTTGTGATGAATTTAACTCCCTTGGAAGTTTCTTATGTCATCATCTTACAAATTATCCTTGCTAATGAGATCATCACATTTCGTAAGACTAGCTCATATGGAAACCCATTCTTTGATATATATTATTCTTATCATCAAAATAATGAGCATAGTACTTTAGATTGCATTGATCTAAAACATAAAGTCCAAGATCTTATTGATGATGGGATTTTTGATAACTCTAATGACTCATGTGATGAGGAAACATCTCTTAAGAAAGATCATATTAATGAACCTATGTCTAGTGATGATATCCTTGACATCTCCACTTCTTCTAACACTCATGAAATTCCCAACACTTCAAAGCTTTCTAACTTACCCCATCAAATAAAGCACCTAGTTATTTCCTCATTGACTCTGCCTATCCTCAAGAGCTACCTCTAAAGGAAACTTAGGCTAATCTTCACTTGGCTGCAAATATTTTCCATTATACTAAGCCTAAAGATCTCCAATCTTCATGCACTAATATGCCTACTTTGACAACTACTCCATTCTCTCTTCATACTCCCTTGTCCTTAGAAGTGGTTCCATGTCAAGAGGACTCTCAAAAAAAAAGATATAAATATCAAGAAAGATCAAGATCAAGAACCCATTCATCTCTTTAAAAAATTTCCCCTCCATATCCTATATCTTATCCACCTCCTAGATACAATGAAGACACCACTCCTACTATTTCCCTGGAGCTTACTAAAAATTATGATAAAAGTTATCTTCCTATGTCATTCAAAGGTACTTTTCAAGAAAAAAATTTCCCCTAATGTTCTACTTCTCCATATCCATTTCAAAATTGTGCTCAAGCTTCAAATGCTCATATCAAAGGAATATCTTCTATTAAAGCTACTTATGATTATATTGATAGCCTTGGTCATATTTCTCACTCAAAGGATGTTGATATCCCTACTCACTATCCCTTTGCATCTTCTCAATCTATCCTTGGTTTTTATCCATCTAAGATAAAGCCTTCAAATCTTCCATCCATATTGGGACCTTATGTTCCTTCATCTCCTATATTTTCCACTCCTAGCTCTCCCATCATACCTCAAGATCAACAAAGACACTCATCCTTGATGAATTTCCACCCATCTATCCATCTAAACCAGTCATATTAGTTGTATCCATCCACAAATCCTAAGTCTTTTGGAAGTGAGAATAAACATATGAATCCCTTGAAAATTTAAGATCACTATGTCCCATCTAATCGACCTATGAATGCAAAGAAGAAAAAAACATCAAGAGACCACAAAGGTTCACTATTAAAAAATTTAAATAAAAGAAAATGTGGATTCCTAAATTCATCATTGAAGATGGGCATTCTAAAGCATCCAAATGAAATGAAAAATCTAAAGCTATATGGATTCCCATGTCTCTTTTGAAAGACTTTGAAAATAATTCAAAGTTGAAATTCAAGCTTCCAAAGGCTTACACTCCATATTCTTCCAAAATCTTCATAAAAATCTTCCAAAGGCTTCCACTTCATCTTCTTCTAAAATTCTCCTACCATCTCATACACCTAAAACTCAAGCTATTTCATCCACAATTCCTCAATCATTACATCATCCTTCAAGGTGTGTGTCAATCTTGATCTTGCCCAATATTTCACTTACCCTCATTAAATCCTTTAAAGCTTACACTTACTTTCTATCCATGCTCATTCAGTTATTTTAAAACATAAACAATTATCCTCCATATACTTGTCCTACCATCTCACTTCCTTCACCCTATCAACATCTTTGAGCATACTTATCTATGGTCTTGGCTTATCATGCCTTATCCTTCCTATAGGAGCACTATCTAAATTGAAAAAAGTTTGACCTATTTCTAAAAAAACAAAAAAAACAAAAAATTAAAAAATGTGCCTTAGTAAAAACCACTTCTTCTAGCACCTTGGTAGGAAAATTAAAGTGAAATAAATCTATCCTATGGTGAAAACCACATCTTGTGGCACCTTGGATAAGTACCATGATGAAAACATGGGAAATAGACATCATGTGTAATTCTTTGACCATGCATATATCCCATTATCTCCCTCTTTGATCTTGACAATGTCTAGCTATCCTTCCATATTGGCTATCTTGTTTATCAGCTTACCTATTGTGCTTTCTTATTCACTCAAAGCCTTCACATCCAACTTCATTATTATTGCTCTATGCCATCTCTATCCTATCTAGTTGACCATTGGTCTTAATCACAATAAAGAAAAATATGCTTATTAGGCCTCTTCATATGTCTACTCTCTTAGACTACTCACTTTCATGATATCTCGCTTATTGGCTTCCATTACTTATGCCATGTTCTATCTCACTTGTTAGCTTCACGTCTTATCCTACATGCTATCTTTCTCATTTCTTCTATTTCTTATCAAACACCTTCTTCATATGGTTATCTTTCCCTAGATTAGAAATTCTTGAGGAGTCTATCCTTGAGGATTTCTTTCACTTGCTTCATATTCCTTGCCTATCCATCTTTTCTTATCCACTAGCTTTCTGCTCCATCATATCCTACACCTTACTAGACAGTAGGACAAATAATGTGATCTTGCTTGAGAATTAGTGTTTTCTAAAAGTCTTTATAAAAATCCTTAAAACTATATATGATGCTGTAAAATCCTAAAAAAAATAAAACATCCTAAAAAAAATGAGCATCTTAGTCAAAGTCTATTCCTGAATACTTTTATATCTTGCCAAAAACAATAGAATTAACTCTATGTCTATCAGGCTTGTTGCACACTCACTGCCCATCCACTTTACTATTGTATCTTGTCTTTCCTAGCTTGGAATTAACTCTTGTCATACTCTATGGGGCATAGTCTATCTATCTTATCAAGGGTCTTCTTGTGCAAGGATATTTTTCTTTGGTACTATCTTCTAAAATAGTGTTTCTCAACACTACTCCTCCTGACATGGAGTATTTCTCAACAATTTTTAGATAGCCTACCAATAGTTTCCAATGTCACAATATTTCTCACTATCAGAATGAAGTCTTGAAGAAGTGACCAAGTGACTTACACACACACACACACTTAAACATTTAAATGATTGAGCTATGGTGAACTTTATCTACTTTGTGTGTTGTCTATGACAATTTTTTTTCTATATGTTTCCTCCCTAATAGTATTTTGAGGATGTCATGAACTAGAAGACTAGGGGCATGGAGCATTTTTTCTTGCTTTCTTCTTGTGGGTATACTTTGTTTGTATGCAGTTTTTAAAGCATTCATGCTTGTCCTATTTAACACTTTGACTCATAAATGTATCATCCTTGATTTTTTCGCAAGACTGCACTAAGGGGTTATCCTAGTTCTTATGAATTTATATAGTTGTAATCTTGCTATATCAAACCTAGGGAATCTAACTGGGTAGCCATCTTGACTTACATGTATTTGATGAATACATTAGATTTCCGCATTCCTATCTAATATCAACCATATTCATATCCTCATAGTTATATTAATGATGGTTGTATGATCTCATGAAGTCCCTAATAAATGGTTAATGATGAAATTAGAGTCTATATGTTATGTGTTTCTTGTTGGTAAACCAATTTGTATTTTAGTTTTCATTTTAGGTTTATTTTCTAGCATAGTCCTACATTCATGCATATGGGGAGATCTCTTTCTTCATCTTTTACGGACATGTCAACTAACTACTTTCATATCTTTTTTGCTTTTTTCTTGATTATGTCTTTTCACCTTCTTGATCTTTCACTTCATCTCTTTTCTATCCTATCATCACATCTATATAACCTTTTGACCTCTTACATAATTTTGACATCCTAGATCCATTTTTAGAATCAAAATCAAAACTTGAGTTCATCTTGATAGTCAAAATCACATTTCAAAAATTTTACCTTCTTATATGTAGTTAGTTGGCCTTTTCCTTTGAATCATCATTGGGGCATCTTCATTTCTTCATCATTTCAACACTTCATATCTACTTTAATTCCTACTTTCATCTTTAAATCATCTTTTTTCTCAATTTCACCTAATTTTCATACTTTATCATTTGTGGTCAACTCTAGTCCAAATGGGGCATTTTATCATTTCTTTATAGCCAATCTTTGGTTCTAATCACATATCTATCATCATGGAATTTTTTATATCTCAATGTACTCATATCTAGCTCATTTATACATCTCCCTGACCTCATTTCAATTTCAATCCCAAAGGGGGGGGGGGGGGGGGGGGGGGGGGAGGAGGGGGGGAATAGTCTATTATCGCTTGCTACAACTATCTATTTCTTAGGAGCATATGTTTGATCTTTTAATTTTATCTTGATCTATCTTCTTTTCTAAGTGTTAGAATTCTTCTTGATTTTTGAAATTGTCTATTTCCTAAGTGTTTAATACTATCACTATCAGGCTATATATTCAGGATTTTCTATCTCTTTCTACATTTCACTCTTTGGAATCAAATATCTCCATTGTTGGCTACTTAGCTTCTATTTTCTTTGATGTAATGTGTTCATAGATTGACCACATATTATTCAAAGAGGGGAAAATGTAATCACCTAAAAATGGTCATCTAGACTATTAGCCCCCTTCACAACATTTTCATTAATTTATTTAATCATTTACCTAGACTAAATTGCTAATAATCAGTTAATTTGATTATAACCTATAGTTTGACTATGCTATACTAAGTCCATTATTTTATTAAAAGAACATATCCCCTTTTAATTAAATTAAACACCCTTTCTTCTAACTCACTTAAACTGCACACATAAAGACCTTTTTCTATTTTATAAATTAAAAGAAAACGCTTTCTGACTTTTGTCTTCTATGGAAAGTCAATTTCTATTTTATTGGTTGACTTGTGTGTGAACATGGATCACTCCTATTTTCAAACTCCACCCTTGATCTTCCATCATCTGGATCTTGATCTCCATCATCTGTATGAATTTAAAAGAGAGAAAGCTTTTTCCCTTCAAAGGATACATAGACTTGAGTATTGTTATGCTCCAAGTTTATCATTCAAATTATTGAAGAGCAATTGTGAAGAACTTTTACTTCTCATCTCATTCTCTCATCCATCACAAGTTAGCTTATAATCATATTGCATAGTAGTTTAGCTTCTTTGCAATAGCTTAAATCACATAGTAATTAGTTTGGTTTGTAATATTCTCATTCTTGTTAACATAGCTACATTTTGCATATTCATACTAGTTTAATCCACATTTTCATTGCATTCTTGAGACATTCTTTATGGAAATTTGCATTTTTATATCTTTCCTCTAGTAGAACCTCCCATTGCATGGTTTACTAACAAGAATAGTATCTCCAAGGCTTAGTAAAGAGCCTTCATACTTGAATCATACTCTCTTGCACTTTGTGGATAGGAAGCTCTAAGCTGGGATCAAAGCATTCTAAATTCATGGAATTACTTGGATAGAGGGGTTTAGGGTGTGACACAAATATAGTGTACACTAGTGACCCATATTCTTTGTTTTTGTATATATTTTGTTCTATTGTTCTGGGAAAAAAAAAAGGTTTCGTGGTATTGGAAGTTAGAAAACACCAAATTCAATCGTTGGATATACTATTTGAAGGGTTTTTTTCTAATTCTTTGTGTAGAAAAGGTTAGTGTACTCCTTTTGAAATTTTATTTGTTACTATAGAGACAAATTTTATTATAATTTGACAAATTGTTTAATATATAGTGAACTCATTAAAAATTGTATGTTTGAATTAATTGTTGCTTGGAAATGGTTAGAAATTTTAATGTATGTATAATTTATTATATTTGTATAAGTTGATTAATATATACTTTGTATTCATTGAAATAATTATAATTTATAAATGCATTTTAATTATTTTTTATTTACAAATTGTAATTAATTCAAATGTTTGATTAATTTTATATGTAGAAATCATCATCATGCTAAGGAAGAAACCAAAAACTTAATTAGTGAAAGAGAGGGAAACGGATTTCACAATTAAGAGAGATAAAATGATAAAATAATAATACTACATGAACAAAGAAAATTGCAATGCAATAATGAAGAATTGTCTTTCGAAGAGGAAGATGAACCACCAATACAAAAAATAAAGAGGAAGAATTGGAAAGAAAAAGAGAACAAATGAGATTCTTATGCTCAAGAAGACAATTGAATTATGAAGCTATCGCATCTTCCAATGTTGGATTCATATCATCATCTCATGTTGAAGAGAACCCAATTTCTACATCCAATGATCTACATAGTCCATCATGTCATGTTGAAGGCACCACATCAACATATCAAGTAGGTAATATTCTATCTTTTGCATCTTATTACCAAGGAACATCATCTCTAGTTCAAGGAATGCAATTCACTCAACCTTATGTTGATGTTCAAAATATTGAGGAAATGGAAGTGATCATAACAATTTCTATTATTCATTTTAGAAGACAAAAATATTTGATTGATATTGATACTAAGATTTTAAAATCAATGCATGACAAGATTAGCATGTGTACCTATCAAAGAAAAGTTAACCATATGTGGAGATTATTCTTTGAAGAATTAAATGTGCTAGGTCAATGCCAATTATTTGTTGAAATCATGAGAAATTTGAAATTTAGGCCCATCATGAAGATTCTTGGGCTAAGAATGATGGATGAGTTGAATGAAAAAAGCATTGTAAAGAATCTAATGAGTGCATATGACAAAGTGGGTTATAAATCACACATCAAAGATAGTAATATCAAAAAACATGTACTTACATCAACAATATTAAGTACCCAAATGAAGAAATCTTGACACATGAGAAAGAAAAGAAAAACATTGGAAATTGGTAAAGGTACTCTAAGGAGAGCCATGGAAAGGTGTGAGAGAGTGGAATATCTAACAAAAAGTGAGTTATGGATGTTTAGTGGTAGACTACCACAAAAGGATAATGAAATTAGGGAAGCTTTGAAATTGTTGATTGAAGATTTTTGGACAAATAACACATGTGTTTCCCCTAATCAAAGAAATGTAGTAAGAAGGAGGATTGGTAGCTGAAATGGCAATCCACATGCAAAACACTTTTTTTACTCAACTCAAACATATTATTTTGCAAAATTTGTATGTATCCTCAAATTCAAATAAGTCAAAGATTTTTTGAGATTTTTTTAAAAAATTATGTGAAGATGAATCACACACGTGCAACTTTTTTCTATAAGATACATATTGAATTTTATATTCATTTTATGTTTTTACACATATGTATGTGTTTTTGCATTCTATGTTTGTTTTGTGAGATTGTGACATACATGAGCCACCTAGATCTTCAAGGGAATTCATATCTAATATTTTATGTGAAATAGGTGATGGTCAACAATTTTACAAGTTGTCATGCTTAGATGGTACATGCTTATTTTTTGGTTCTTTGTAGCTTTTATCAACCTGTGAACATATGGATAGTGCACATGTAATTGGAAATCAAATAGTAGATTATGGAAAATATAAGATAGTGACATGCACTAAAAGATGGGAAAATGGTAAAAGATGTGATTTAGTTTTTGAAAATATTTGAGTGTATGAGTTCATGAAGATTTTTCACAAAAAAGATTATTTAAGAGTATGTAAGTCTTAGGCATTGAGCTTGATGGCTAGATTTAGAATTCAAGTTGTGTAATGATAAATTTCCATTGGATTCCATTTCTTTTTTGTGGACTTTGTAGAGAAATACACACTAAAAACACAAACTAAGGTGCATGAATAGTGTTATACTTCTCAATAGCTTTCCATATTTGTTTATAGAACATTCATGCATTCACCTATAAGTATAGAGGATGATAGGAAGATATTGAGGGAGTACCATTTTTACATAAGTGATGATCAATCACATTCTAAAATGTTGGTACATAGTTATTTTCAACTATTTTATATCAATTTGGCTAATAGGGGCATACCATTTCACCAACACATCATTTGGTAAGACAATTGTGCACATAAATTCAAGAATACACAGATGTTCTATTGGTTGAGTAGGATGCACAAGTTTTCTAGAATTTAGTATACGTGGAATTTTATAGAGGTTGGTCATGGAAAGGGAGAGCATGATGATGTAGGTGCATGCATCAAAAGAGCCTTAACTTATTAAGAATTGAAGTACAAAGATAGCACAATATTGACAGACCCAAAATCTATCATCCAGTAGTGTGATGATACAATGGGTCAAGGTAAGAAAGGTGAGACAATGGTTCATAGATTTTTTTGGATGATAGATAATAATAACATTACACCCTATGAGGATTGTTGTATAGTGATAGGATCAAGTGAGTTCATGGGGTATCAATACACAAAAAAATGGTATGCTTTTTTCCATCATGTGTAGAGAAAAATTGAGATGAGTGTGAGTCGACTAAGTTGGTGGACAAATGGGATATACATGTTTTGGACCCAATTGACTCCTATCATCCCCTATGAGTAATGGAAATGGTAGTGATGGGTTCATCCATTGAATTTCACTACTTGTGTAATCTAGTACAACCTGGTAATATAAATATATATCTATGTACATTGAATATGCAACTTTATAATATTTAGCTAAGTATTTCCTAAATTTATGAGAAAATTATGCATATTAATCATTGTTCACCATATTTTTTCTATCATTGAACCTAAAGACAATGAAGAAGGAACATATTATTATTTTTTTCATTGTGTCCAAGAAAAATCAAATTGGATCACTCGATTATAGATGGTGAAGGTTTACAGTACAATATAGTTGTGATGGTTGTAATTGGTACATATCTTTGATGATATTCTATGAACCCTAACTTTTGATTATTCAAGGATTGACAAACATAGAGGAAGATTCTTCATTATTTGAACCTTTCTTTAGCATCAAATATCCACTTGATCAAATATGGAGAAAAAAACACAATAAGATTCTTTGGAAGTTTCATGAGTCAGACCATGAGGTAATACTTGAGACAATAAAATGTAGAGAAGATCCAATTGGTTCATTAGATTAAGCATAATTACAAAAACATTTGATGTAACATTTATATTTTATATTTTTTTGGACAAGACCATAGGTTTTCTCTCTTAGCTCTTTCTTACTATTCCCTTTCAGAGCTAAGTCATAGATAGAAATTAAAATCATTAATATAAAGATATGAATATTATTGTCTACTTCAAATATTTTTTGACTTATCTTAAATTAAATCAATTATTGTCTAGTCAAAAAATTTGTTGAATTTTCTTAAATTAGATCGAATCTTTCAATCAAATTTTTAAATATTATTCGGTCTCCATTTAATATTCCATTTTTAACTACACATTTCTACTTTGTTACTTCCTCTTCCCATGTCATTTATGGCTTGATCATTCTTAGGTACATTCGATGGAGATGACCCTAAGAGTCACTAAATTTGATAGGGCATAAATATTTGATGAGGCATATCTCAGATCTCGTGCAAGGTATGGATGAAATGGTAGGTGTTAATTGATCATGTTGTAAAAACCTACAATAAAATCTTTTATTTTTGGAGATTCAATTCTATTTTGATGTTGTGGCCCTATCTCAGGTGATGTTGAAACTTGTAGTGTTGGCCTATATAAAGTCACCAACTCATGAATCTCTCTAACCATTCATCATGGGATCAAACTATTTGCTCCATTATCTCTAAGTGGTTAGGTAATCCCTAGTCCTAATCTCATCCCATCCTATTGACTTTTTAAACATTCTTAGGCATGCCAGATGGAATTGACCCTAAGAGTCAGTTAAAGTCACAGTGAAATGATCTTTGGTGGGGCATATATCAAATCTCATGTGAGGTATGGATGCATTGTTAAGTGCTACATGCTTGTGTTGTTGATGTCTACACTAACCTCTCTCTCTTTTTAGAGATTCAATTCCATTTTCATTTTGTGTCCCTATCTTGACTGATGCTAAAACTTGTAGTGTTGGCCAATAGAATTTTGCCAATTAATGAATCTCTTTAACCATTTTTCATTGGATCAAACTCTTTACTCCATTATCTCTAAGTGGCTGGTTAAACCCTAGGTCAATGCTTGTTCCATCCCTTTGATCTCTAAAACTTTCTTGGGCACATAGAAGATAATTGATCCTTAGAGTCCCTAAGTACCATAGGGAAGTGATCTTTGATGGGGAATATCTCAGAGCTCATGCAATGTATGGATGCAATCTTAGGTGCTAGAAGATTACATTATTTACACTTGCAATAATATTTCTCTTTTTGGAGATTCGATTCCATTTTTATTTTGTGGCCCTATCTCGGGTGATATTTAAACTTGTAGTATTGGCCAGTACAAAATTGCCAACTGGTGAATCTATCTAACCATTTGGCATGGGCTCAAAAAATATTCTCTGTTAGCTCCAAATGGTCAAGTAAACCCTAGTCCCAAGATCATCTAATTACATTGACTGCTTGAACATTCTCAAGAATGCTAGATAAAATTGACCCTAAGAGTCATTAAATGTCACAAGGTAGTGATCTTTGATAGGGTATATATCTTAGAGCTCATGTGAGGACTGTATGGAATGTTAGGTTACAAGATCATGTTGAAAAAATGTACAATAACCACTCTCTCTTTTTAGAGGTTTGATTCCATTTTTCTTTTTCTACCCTATCTTAGGTGATGTTGAAACTTGTAGTGTTGGCTAGTACAATGTTTCAAACTCATGAATCTCTCTAACCATTCATCATTGGATTGAACTATATTCTTTGTTATCCTAACAAAAAATACAAATAAGTTACTCATAATTAGAATTATTCATAACTTGTACAATATAGATGCAAATTAATATCATAGCCTTATTCACATGAGAAAATATACTTTCAACGCTTATTATAATGATTCCTTCCCTTATTTTGGATGCAAATTACATTAAAAAAAAAAATGCAAAATAAAATATATATTATGATAACCAACAATTTCATAAATGAACAATCTCATGCATCAATGTTGAAAGTCTAATAATATATATCATGCATCAAATATATGTCTTACATCAAATAGATAATGTCATGTATACATCAAATGCATGTGAAATATGTCCACTAACATAAAATCCAAGATATATGTCCACCAATGCCTATACATGTGTCCATCCATATATATTCTCCTTCTTATGAGGGGAAGGAAATAAATCCCTATAGGTCTCAGATTGTCACATGGAGGGAGATGATGGGGATGCTGGGGTCTTCGTCACCTGCTTGCTCATCCTCTTGTTTAGGCTCCTCTCTAACTAAACCTGACATGACTAAAATATATATAAATCAATAATTATAATACATTAAAATCAAATATATGTAAACATAAAATTAATTATTTACTTGCCACTATCAAATAGTCACTTTGTACATCCACCTAAGAGGCTCGTTGATGATCAGGTGTTACAAGGCCCTACAACAATTCAATTAATATAATCACTTGATCTTAGTTATAAATACCATTTCAAATTTGAATACTAACTATTATACATAACAACTAAAACTATGAAAACTCTTTCATACCTCAGCCAATGGCTCTAAACTATCCATCATGGAAGTAACTCCATGATCGATGGATTGCTAAAGATGAGGAAGAGTCTCTATTACCAACAACTACATATCATATAATATAATTTAGATATTATTTTATACAATATAATATAATCAAATGAATTAAATTAACATGAAACAAATGTACCTCTATGAATCTCATTTCCTACCTAGGCTCAGAGTCCATTGTGAATGTCGATGGTCGAGTAGAGAACTAGTGCACATGGATAAATTTTTTTTCAATCCTTCATATGATTACTTAATAAATAGATGTATTAATTGAAATTATTAAATTTATACATACCTATCAACTTGTCCATGGGACATAAATGGGGTCGGGGAATTTGTACTAGTGTCATTAACACTCATGCCCTAAATTTTCAACAATGTCAAGACATTATAATTTGTTAGTCATTCATTATACATATGAAATGTGATAAAATTAGTTTATTATAATTATAAATATTTACCTTTGTGTCAATGAAAAATATCTCACTCAGGAAGTCATTAGTGACTAGACCATCACCCATAGTGTCTCCAATGTGACTTCATGGATAAGGATCCACATGATGTGGACATGTGTCTACAACACAAAAAAGACTCCTCCTAAACTAATGGACTAATACTATGAATGAGGGTATGTGTTAAATAATTTATAGTCCCTAGAGTATTGGTCTCTACATGTTTATTCACAATTGAAGGAATAATGCCATGCTCACCATGTAGCTTGAAAAAGGGCACTCTAAATGCATCATGGTCATGATGTGCCCCTGGCCTCTAAAATGATGACCCCCAACCTCTACCATGAGAATCTAACATGCCAAAATAATTGGGGATCTCCCTAAGGACAAGTTCAGAATAATTTGTTTTTAAGAAATATATTGGAACCTCATGATTAATGTAGGAAGGGGCATAAAAGACCATCCATCATCTATCCCCAAATTTATTTCTAATATCATCATAGATGCAGTAGTCAATGGGGAACCTTTTAGTTGTCATTTTAATAGTTTCTTCTTCTCATGAATTTTTGAACAATGCATATATATCATCTTTCATTATGACCTTTATTTTCACATCTTCATTGGATAATTTGTTTTCATAATATCTTCTTTGTTCTTCTCTCTTGACATGCTAAATATCCACCTAATCAATAATAGAAGCTACCTAGCTCACTATGGAATCAAAGGAGGATGATGATTGTGCTCTTGTAGGATTAATTTTTTTGTAAGATTTTAACCTACCAATTGTTTCTTATAATTGATTTTTCCCTCTTTCTATTTCATTCATTAGATTGTGCTAGGCACAAGGAGGAGGCCTTGCAATTGGTGGAGGTTTTTGCTCTTCCTCATGAGCGTTTTAATTTTGATTTTGTGGAGTATCTTGTTCATCAGGATAGGGATTTGGATCATTTTATGGTGTAGGGTTTGGTGGTTGATTATTCACTTTTCTTGATAAGAAACAAATTGCATTAGAAAAGCAAACAAAAAAGTGAAAAAAAAAGGTCAGAAGACATACTCAATGAACCTGATCTTGATCTTTGGTGATGGGGAGGAATTTTTAGGAGGAGAGAGAATAAATCTTTCACCTTCTAAAAAATGTGTGCACATTGTCAAGGGTAGAGAAGGCAGCCAAATAAAAAAAAAAGTTAAAATGAAATGGGCCATGGGTTGCAGTCATTTTATGCGATTTTACATAGCTAATATGCACTATAATGTGCACATGTTATGTGAAGTCACATAATGTGTATGTAGTATAGCATGTACACACTATGTAAAACCACATAGCAGATGCAAGCTATAGGAATTTTTAAAAATAGAATCGTTTTCATGAATTTTGCACCACAACTTGGTGTATTCAACTTTTCATTAGTTCATATGGGTCAAAAGGGGTTATAGGATAACCTATGACCCATTTTGACATATTTCATGACAAAATATGTCATTAGGGGTCCTAGGACCCATAGGGACATATCATCTTTGACCCGTTTCAACACATTTGATGACAACATATGTGCCTAGAGTTCCTAGGACCCCCTAGGAACATATTGTATTTGTTTATATGGGTCAAAAGGGGTCATTGCATAACCTATGACCCCTTTCGACACATTTAATGATAACATAAGTGCCTAGGGGTCCTAGGACCCCATAGGGACATATTTCACATACTCAAAATGGTTAAAAGGTGTCATAAGGAAATACATGACCCTTTTCAACCCATTAGATGACAATATATGTCCATCGGTCTCCAAGGATAGCTAGGGACATATCTAACATTTACAAATGGGTCTAAATGATTTGTAAGGAAATATATAATCCATTTTAACCTATTCAATGACAACATATGTCCCTAGATTTCCTAAGATCTCTTGGGAGATATCTTATATGTTCTTGAATAAGTTGAAGGGGGTCATAAAGAAACCTATGACTCTTTTTTACCCATACAATGAAAACATATGTCCATAGGGATCCTAGGAACCCTAGAGAGATAGATCATATCTTTGAATAGGTCAAAAGTGGTCATATAGTAACCTATGGCCCCTTTAACCTATTCCACAACAACGTATGTCCCTTGGGGAATTAGTACCCCTGGTAACATATCTCATATTTTTGAATGAGTTGAAAGTGGTCCTAGGACCCCTATGGATATATCTAATATGCTTTAATGGGTCAAAAAGGGTCATAAGGTACCTTGTAAGTCTTTTGGACCTTTAAGTACATAGATAATGTTGTTCAATGTGTAAAAAGGGTTCATAGTGTACCAAATGACCCCTTTTGACCCATTCCATCACATTATGTGTTCTTAGGGGTTGTAGGACCCATAACAACATAAATAATCTTCTTGAATAGGTCATAAGGGGTTATAGGATACCTTATGACCCTTTTGACCTATTTGAATATTATGTGTTCTTTGGGGTGCTAAGATCCCTAATGATATAAATAATGTGTTCAAATGGGACATAGGGTAAGCTATGATCTCTTTTGATCCATTCAATCACATTATCTATTCTTAAGAATCATATGACCCCTAACAATGTAGATAATGTGTCTAAATCCTTGAAAAGGGGTCATATGGTACTTTATGACCCCTTTTGACCTTTTTGATCCTAGTTCCCCTAAGGATAATGATAATGTGTTTGAATGGGTCAAAAGGGATCGTAGTGTACCCTATGACCCTTTTTGATCTTTTTGAACAATTATATGTGTACTTAAGAGTCCTAATACCCTATAAGAAATACATATTAAGGGTCCTCAAAAGAGATCATAAGTAATATTATGAAAAAAAAATTGTTTTAAATTATTTTGTAATGAACAAAAATGGGTAACTGATATATCAAATACCCAATTTAGGGTTGTTAGTGATTTGGATGCCAAGACTACCTGGTCAATGCCAAAAGCATCCTAAAAACATATTTTTATCTTGTTTCTCTAAGCTTTTTACTTTGGGCATGTGGCTGACAACTTTTTTTTTCACCCGTATTTGATGAAATGAAAATTGTTTCTTAATAATGTTCTCATATTTCTATTGATATAATGTATATCAGATTATCAATTCAGTAAGTAATTTTTACTTACTTTCTAATGGAGTTAGCTATAAGTGTTGATTGATGTACTGATTAAAATATAGCAATAACTTTAAACTTGTAAAACATATTTAAAATCTTAATGATGCATCGCATTCTATGATTAGTCTATTGCCATAAAAGAAAAAGATAAATTGAATTTGATAAAACTTTGAATTAGTTAAGGTGGTCAGACATGATCTATTTTTTTATTGTTTTAAATGTTGTTGCAAAAAATTAATAATTAATAATTTTATTGGAATAAAAATACCCAAAATATGTGTCACATCTGAGCATGAGTATACTTATTATATATAGAATCTTAAAAAGCATATTATTATTTGATTGTGATTAAATTGGTCAAACATACACCAACTTCTTCTTTTTTCGTAAAATATTTATACTACTACATTAAAATAAGAAGTTTTGACCAAACAAATTAAATTATTTTTTAGATAAGACCTAAAAGTTTAGAAACTACATTCAATTTTGTACATATTCTATTCTTAAAACTTTTTAATATAAAATTCATAACTATTTCAAAATTGCACATCAAGATGACATAAATCTGATTTGTTGATTTTACACTACCACTTAAGGGTATAGTTTGACACACCATGATCCTACACATACCCATGTGTCCATTGTGATTTTTTGAAGCTCATTGCTTTGATATGAATGTTTGATCATCACTTTTTTCAAATTGTTGAAAAAGATTTTTTATTGCAAGGATTTTGGTGTTTTGTTTTTTCTTTTTTGGAATTTTTTCAAGATTGTATATGATGTTTTTGAAGAAATTATTCAGTTAATTTTACTTTTTAGGACATTTTTTAGAATTTTTTTTATGATTTCAAGACTTTAAGACTTCCGTCAGTGTATAGAAAAGAAATGAATTGCTATATGGATTAGTATATGTATAAAGGAAAAATTTTCCTAAGTATGCCTTGGAAATCGTCAAATCTTAAGGACTATCCATAGGATATGATAACATGTGTTTGAAAAGATTAGGGATTGAACATGAGAAGATAGGGTAATGATATGGTGCATTGATTGGCATGAAATGTAGGAATGGACATGTCAAGAGGATGTTGAAAACTTTTTTTCATTTTTATGTCCAATTATTTTTCTATCAAGATTTAGAGAGGGATTTGAATAGGATAATGATAGGTGAAGCAAGATTAGTCATAGACAAAATAACCAATATGGACTAAAGGTTGTGATAAGATAAGTAATTTGGACCAAAGGGATATGGATGTGATAATTGATATGAACCAAAGGGATCTGGATAGGATAATGGATATGGACCAAAATGATAAGGATAAAATGAAGCAAATTGAACATGTAATGCTTCCATGCATATTACTAGAATTTTCAAGATCAAAATTGGGAAAAGTGAGTATGGATGCTGATAAGATAAGAAATATAAGGGACATAGGATAATGGGGGAAATGAAAGGGGTGTAATATGATCAGATTCAATGAATGAAACATACCAAAAGTATGTGATGCAAGAAGTTCATAGCTTATGCATGATGCATGTTTGCCACAATTTCATCATGGTACTTATCCAAAGGACTTATTTTCCAGTTTTTCACTATTGGACAAAATTATTTCTCTTGATTTTTCATTTTTTTCTTTATTTTCTATTTTGACTTCTTATAGAAGATATTGGACACATGATAGTTTTGAAAATGATTGTTCAATTCTATATTAGCTTTGATGTTATACAAAGTGTCAAGTCTTTACCAGTCAATGTCTATCAAGATCACCCAAGTGATGATGACAGTTTCCAATGTCTACTAAGCATCCCAAAGTTAATCAATTTTAGAGACAATGTCTACTATGTTCACTCAGGAACCAAATGAATTTTATAGGAAGACAGTGTCTATCAAGTTCACTCAGGAACTAAAGAGAAGTTGGGATAGAACTAATGTTAACCAAGCTCACTTGGTTACCAAAGGAAGTCTGAAGAAAGTATTTTTTGAGTTAGCATTGATTGAGCTGGGTTGGTTAACAAGGGATTTTCATGAGTCAACATATTTAGTTTCATGAATGTATTTGTTAAGTCTATGTGAATTAGCAGATCAATATTGAATGTTTGAAAGTGTATTCAAGTCAACTCAACAAGGTAAATGATACAAGTATATGTTCAAGTTGTGGGATTGAATGAGAAGCATGGGATTGAAATGATCAACCAAGAAAGCCAATTGGAAGGATAGAAAAGTATCTCAAGTTGACTGAGATGAAAAGTGTTATCTAATTAAGGAGGATCAAGTATTCAAGCAAGAACTGAGATCTAAAATTTGCAATATAGTTGCATCAACAATTAGGTCATATCATTGTTACTCACTAATAAATGTAGCAGTGTATCAAATCTCTTAACAAATTTATCTTAACAACTATTTCCCAAATTCTCTAACTAGGTGGCATTTCTAGATTGAAGTGTCCAAAGACCTTTAACTAGGACACTCCTAACAGGGTGATTTAAATCCTTTAATAGGGTCATATCTAACAATGTGTTTTGCAACCTTTAATAGGGTTGGCTCTTAATAGGGTTCACTTTAGAAGAGTGAAAAATAGTAACTAGTTACAATTGGTGGTTTTTCCCAAACTGGGTTTGCACATTAAATCCTAGTGTCATTTGTGCTCATTTTATTTTCTTTATGCTTTTGCAACTAAGCTATTTTTTTTAATAACACTAAATATCTTAAGAAGTAAGTATTTTGATAATTTTCAAGTGTCAAAGATTCTTAGTGTTAACTAAGTGATTCAGATGCTAACTGAGTTACAATAGTATTTCACTTTTAGTAGAGTTTTCATTTTGTTTTTTATTGACATCTATAGGATATGAGATTTATTTTTTTGGTAACTAATTCGCCCCTATCCTCTTAGTTACTCCTCCTATAGTTCTAACAATTTGTATCAAAGCTTTTGGTTCTTGTAGAGAAGGTTTTAAGGACCTCAGCTAAAAATCAAGATGTCTTGTAGAAGGGAGATTCATAAGTTCAATAGAGATAACTTCAATGCATGGCAAGAACTCATGAGATTGCATTTGGAAACCATTGGAGAACCAAGCCTAAAGTACCTAGACACTAGGTATGTGGAACTTGCTAGAACTATGACTGTTAAAGAAAAAAAGAAAAAAAAGATTCATAACATTATGATAATTGATATTGCCTTGACTCTCTACTATGTTGAATTTGATGAAATCAAAGACTATGGTATTTCTTATAAGATGTGGATCAAGCTTAAAGCCATATATGGAGGAGATGAAAATGTAAGGGAAAGCCAAGGAAAAAATTCTTAGAGGTTAATTTGATGAAATGAAGATGAGAGAAGATGAAAATATAGTGTAAGAATCAAAGCCAGTGTGTATGCAATCAAAGCATCAAGAGGAAAGATAGATGATGAGATAGTGGTAAGAAAGGTTCTTAGAAAACTTCTTCCCATTTATCCAATTAGACTTTCAAAAATTCAAGAGATGATATATGCAATCTCAAGAATGATATAACATTGGATGCACTAATAGGAAGGTTGACAACATTTGAGTTAGATAACTATGATAACTATGTTCCTAACTCTAGCAACCTAGAGTTTGCATTTAAAGCCAAGCTAACACTCAAGAAGAAAGCTACAAAATCCAAAAGGCAATTTGACAGAAAAGATGAGCATGGTTTTGATGAAGATCTTGAAGTCATTGAGGCATTACTTGCAAGAAGATTTCCCAAGGGAAAAGGGAAGTACAAAGGAAAAAAATCCTTTGGTCTTCTTTTCTTGTTAACAAGTTAGTCACATTGCTGCAAGGTGTCCAAATAGAGAAAGAAAAGAAGAAAAGAAGAATAAAAAGTACAAGGAAAATAAGGACTTGAAAAGATACAAGGATTAGAAAGACAAATGTAAGAAATGTTTTACATTGCTAAAGATTATGATAGTAGTGAAGAACATGATGGAATGTTATACATTGATGTGAAGGATGAATCATATAATGAGAATGATATGTTTATCATCTTAAAAAAGGAGTACTTCTATGTTAAGAGTATTTATCTCTGCAAGTAAGTGGTATGGGGTCATGTAAAGCACCATAAATGGGTATTTGGATGGATCTGACCATTTTCCCCCTATTTTGCTTCTCTCTCTCTATCCATTTCTAGCCTATTTCTAACAACCTACTATGTGAAACTTGAAGATTTTGACTTCTAGGTCAAGGATAACCTAGAGGGTCAAGGTCAACCTTGACCCTAACCTAGGTCAAGGAAAACCTTGACCCTAACCTAGGGTAGTGTTGACCTTGTCCCTAACCCCAAGTATTTTTCAATTTCTGGGAGTTTCGAGACATCAACATTTAGAAAGTTTCTTTTTCTCACTTTTGAGTCAGTTATTTCATGTTTCAGAATGGTAGACTATTAAATTACATTTAATTTAGGTCTATTCCTATGGGTTAAGGTTAAATGGGATTTAATACTCTTATGTCAGCCTTATCTAGGAGTTAGTGCCCTAGATCACTATATAAGGAAGCCTTCTTCCCTCATTTTGACAATCTACTATCTACTATCTACAACCTATCTACTATCCATAATTTATATTTATGAGCACATCTACCTATGATCAAAATGAAGTGAAGTTCTACTATCATTTAATCATTCAAGTGTTCAAGTATCCAATTCATCAAGGAGATCCATCGTTATCCATTGAAGGATTCAATCTCTATGGAGCCCTCTTGTTGAATATTTAATCCACATTCATTCAAGCCTTTTCCTATGCAAAGATACATTCAAGATTGGTATTGAAGATCTAATTTCATTGATTTGAGTCATCCTACATACATTTCTACATACATTTGGCACATCCATATTTCTGGATTAAAGTATATGAATCCAGCACAAGGATCTCAACATAAGCATGGTGAATAGTTCCATTTACTTTGTTTATACATATTGCAATTTCAATTCAATTTCAAGGCTAATTCCAAACTGGGGTTTGACTAAGGAAAACCCCCCACCCAAAAAAAAAACCATTTTTCCTTTAGATACAGGTGTGGAACAATAAATTCAAGACAAGATTTGAATACTCTTTTCATCAAACTTGTGAGATTCACGAATAAAAATTTCATTGGAGCAGTGCAAGTCAAGGTTGACATTTTAGGGTACAATTTTTCCCTAGTGTAGGATTGTGCCCTGCTATTAGGGTCAAGGTCAACGTCCCTTCATAAATATAAAATATTTCTAGGTTTTCTTCATCTCAACATTTCCAATCTAAAGTGTGTTGGGATAAACCAGAGACAGAAATAAAAACTACATGCAGATATAACCAATAACAGAAAATAATAGATCACATAGAAATGAACACAAGGCACCAAGATTTAACATGGTTCACCCAATCCCTGGTCTACATCCACCAAATAGCAAGTCCGATCTTATTACAATCCAGTGATTACAACCTGATTACAATCCGTAATCCCTTATAGCTCAATACCGCCACAAGAACCAATTTTGCATCACAACATAATGAAAATACCTAACCCTAAACCCTTTTATACAAGTATTAAACTGCTTTAGGGTTATAACATGTCAGCCATAATATGTTGGCTACCATGTCGACCACGACCCAAAAATTTATGATGTATAGTACTTTCCTGATCAGTCACCATAATCTAACAATCTCCCACTTGGGGACTGATCAGGCTCCACACTAAACAACAAAGTGGACTGCAAATTTTTTAGAAATTGTAAATAAACATAAAAAAATAATGCTTTCCAGATTGAAGATTGGTATTTTTCTTTTATCTATTTCAAGATTTAAGCACATACTCCCTCATAATAGAAAAATTATATAACTCCATCT
This sequence comes from Cupressus sempervirens, assembly GCA_028749045.1. NCBI lineage: Eukaryota > Viridiplantae > Streptophyta > Pinopsida > Cupressales > Cupressaceae > Cupressus > Cupressus sempervirens. Next base: position 581,474,630 of record CM053793.1, read on the forward strand.
CTCCCTATTCTCCATTAGATGATCCATTTTTGCATTGATCACTTTCTTGTACTTAATCATTTTAGATCATCACATTGAAAATAGGGTTAACAAAGGAAATCCTTATTCTCTTTCTATTCATTTTGATGAACCCAACATAGTTACCCTCTTTTCTTTTGTGGAATTAGATTCCCTATTTTATTTTGTAGTGTTATATTTTTTTTCATATTTGTGAGGTCTTTTCTTGCATTAAGATTATATTTTTCTTAGGCTCTTGCATTTTAAATTTAAAAATACAAAAAAATTGCAAATTTCTTTCAAAATACAAAAAATATTTTGTTCTTTATGTTTTTTTAGTTTAGTTCATTTACATTGTATTGCTTTATGAACTTTATTACTTATAGTCCTACTTCTAATATTAGGGTTAGACACAGTCATAGACTTATGGGTACCTTTGAACTTGAGTCTTCTTCTCCTTTCCTTAGGATCCTAGATGAGACTTTGATTTTTCCCAATTCTAATCCTCTTGTGGAGAAAAAAAATGTTTTTCTCATTTAATGATGAGGATGATGCTTGAAGAGTTCCTCTTGAAAAAGTCCAAAAAAATTTCAAATGAACTTGATAAATGGGTAATTGGCTTCTTCAAGAAAACCATAATCAAGATTCTATTCTGTAGGGCCCATTTGTCGTTTCACCAAAAGCCATGACTATTAGTGAACTTGGAACACCACATAATTAACCACCTGTGGGCAGGGGAGCGCATCGCATCACCCAAAAATCTCCCCCTCGATGTGCATATCAGGTGCTTACGCAGGTCGGCAAGGTACCAGGGAGATTTGAACCCATGACCAGGCCAAAACCAAGCTCTGATACCAATTGTAGGGCCCATTTGCCATTGCACCAAAAGCCATGACTATTAGTGAACATGGAACACCACATAATTAACCACCTGTGGGTAGGGGAGCGCGTTGCATCACCCAACATATTCAAGCTATTGAGGAGCTTAAGAAAGTTCTTCATGATAGTGACCAAGGTGTTAATCTCTTGTGTGGTATTACTCACCTTGTGCACTCCAATGTTAAACCTTTAGCTCAAGAAGCTCAAGATTTAGGGTTGTTTCCTCCTATCACTAGTGTCAAACCTTCTTCTATCCCTCTTCCTAGTATTCCTATTTATATTCTTTCTTTGGTGACAGTGATGATTCCCTCTATTCCTACAAGTTTTCTACTTGTGTCTCTTCCTATATCACAACCTTCTTATCATACTATTCCTTTTACTTGTTCTACTCCATTTCCAACTATAGTTCCTAGTGTTCCTCTAGTTATGTCTTCCATTCTTTTAGATTCAAACACTTTACCTAGTGTATCTAATGTTGCTATTCCTCATGTTTCTTCTTATGATTCTACAATTATTAGTTTGGCTCAAACCATGTCATATTTACAACAACCTACATCCTTGACTCAAAATAAGTTTAGTATTCTTACTTGTGATATGGGAAGTCCTTTTTCTGAAGATATCATTCATACTCTTGTTCTTCAACAAACTGAGATGCCTCGTCTTGAGAATTATAATGGTAAGGGATGCCCTATTCATCATGTTAAAACCTTTCAAATCTTTTGTAGTGATTATTCAAATCATAATAGGATTTTAGCTAAGTGGTTTTCTCAAACATTTTGTGACAAGTGCTTATAATGGTTTTTTCTTTGACTTCTTATTGCATTCCTTCATTTCCTCAACTTGCTAATTATTTTATTCAAAAATTTCAAAACAAAGTTGGCCTGCAAGTATCTTTCATTGATTTGATGCATTGTGAACAAAATTCTAAAATAAAATTGATTAAATTTATTGGTAGATTTAAGAATTTTTATGCTCAAATTTCCTATCTTGTTCCTGATATTGATATTCAATGTATATTTATTTCAAATTTGTAAAAGGATATTGAGGTAAGATTCTACTTACTGAATTTACTTCTTTTCAACAACTTTGTGCAGTGCTTGATCATTATCAATTACAAGTGATTCAATTTTAGAGCACCACTCCAATGGATCATGTTCCCATTGATAAAGGTGATGCTGCTCCTAATCTAAATAAAATTCAACAATTATGTCAAGATAAACAATCAATAAAATACAGTTGCTAATCAAGTTGTTGTTACATCTCATAATGCTACTTCTGCATCCACTACTTTTTGATTAAATCATACATTTACTCCTCTAGATCTAAAAATTTATATTATATTATGAAAAGGTTGTTAACTACTAATATAATTACTTTACCTCCTATGTGATCTCTTTTACCTACTACAATGGCAGCTAAATCTTTTGATCTAAAAGCTTTTTATCAATATCATTGCTAGAATGGTCATGATACTAAGAAATGTTATTCTTCAAAACATAAGCTTCAAGACTTAATTGATTCTAATGCTTTATTTTTTGATAAATTTTATGGTAGTGGGAATAAATCTATTTCTCCTCTTTATCAAAATCTTCAAATCTATATGAATCCTTTACCTACACATGATACTAATACTATTGCTTAGCCATCTTCTGTGGATATTGTGTATAATTTGAAGATGGATGATCTTAATCATGTGGTTAGTAAGGTGGAGCATGTGGTTCAATTTATATCTCGACCTTAGACTCAACCTCTACTTCAATCTCAAATTTTAGCTCCACTTCAATTAAAACCTATGCCTAAATTTAAGCCTCAACCTAAATGTCAACAACAACCTAAGAAAAAAATACCTCAAGAGCTTATGGTTACCTTTGATGATTTTGAGACTATTAAAGCTCCTGATGGTCACCTTTATATTTATGTTACGATTGATAAGATACCTAGTTGTGGTTGTCTTATTGATCCTACCTCCTTAGTAATGTTATTATAGAATAAAATCTTTTTATGAAAATTATGAAACGTGAATTTTTATGATAAATTGGATGTAGAGATTCAAACTTGTATTGATTTTATTTATCCATCATTTAGTTCTAATGATTTACAAGTTCAACTTTGTCGAAAGATTGCGAACACCACCTTTGTTGTTGTTCATACTTCTAATTAGTTTCAAGTTAAGCTTGGTGTACCATGGTTAAATTCCATGCATATTTTTGCTTCACCTATTCATAAATGTCTTAAGTTTATTTATGATTATGAAGTGAAGATGGTTAATTATAGTTTATATCATGCTTCTAGGCCTAGGGATTTTTCTACCATTGACTTCTTTTGGCCTTCATTACCTAATTCATGTCCTTTTTGACCTAATTATCTTTTCTATTCATATCAAGTCTATAAGCATCATGTGATTCTTGTGTTAAGCTTACCTCCTAAGGTCTTAACTGTGGTATTTTGCCTATGCCTTCCATACCTCCTTTGTCTATGGCTTCTACAACTAGTAATCAAGCTCCTTTTATTGTTTCTCACACTGTTAGTAATCCTCCTATTGAACCTATTAAGGATCCTATAATTTTTCATCCTAGTTCTCAAAAAATTTCAAGTAACTCAAAATGTAATTGATCTTCTAACAAATATCATAAAAAGTGTCATCCTCAAGCTAACACTCATAATTCTATTTTTCAAAAATATTTACCTTGTTTGGATACAACTATGCATGATATGTTAGAGGAGGTTGTTGCTAATAATGATAATAAGTTGCATTATTCTAATGATTCTATTCATATCTTAGATCCTATTTTGATTAATTGATGTAGGTGAAAGAGATAAATAACTAGGGCCAAAGGCTCACCCAGCTATCCAAAACACCCTACAAGAGTTAACACAATGGAAGCAAACAAAAGGAGAAAGAAGAGAGAATACTTTTATTGATTCATCAAAATATCTTCATACATGCCCAGCTGTAAGGCCTTCTAGGTTACAACCAATAACAATACATTCATATACAAAGATCCAATAGTAAATTCACACCTTCAGTTCTGCTCACAAAATCCTCTTCCCTCAAACTTACCTAACTCAAACCTAAACACTCTATATATACTTGCCAAAATGGCTTATAGATTATTCTAGAACATTACATAAGAGGAAGGCCAACCCAACAATGGTTTGGAGTCATCCCAAGAAAAGATCTTAACATAAATGTCATGATCAAAATAAATCCCTCAAGTTAGCCCATAGAAATCATGTCCAAATACTAACACTCGGGATACACTGGGTAACTCGGCACATGAAGAAACACTCAACATACACTGAGTAACTTGGCACATGAAGAAACACTTGGCATACACTAAGTAACTCAACACATGAGGAGTCACTCAACATATATTGGGTAACTTAGCACATGAAGGAATTGCTATAGTAACTCAGCACATGAAGGATCTACTAGGCACATGAAGGAACTACTAGGCACATGAAGGACTGCTAGGCACTCGAAGGAACTACAAAATGAACAAAATGAGCAAGATAAAAAGGAAACCTAGGACGCTCCTACAAGAAACAATCGGGGTTGAAAGAAATGATTCTCCAGAATCATTGAGATGTCCCAACCTGAGTTGAATCTAACTCAAATTGTAAAATCCATGAAGCATCTTCAACAGGTCTATTCTTCCACTTCACCAAATATTCATAGTAATATTTTCCTCTTGTGCTCTTGCCAACTCTCTGATCCAATATGTATTCAACTTCTTCAATCTACTTCTTAGGATAATCATCTGATACAACAACTTCATCCTCTAACTCATGATACTTATGCAAATCAGCAATATTGAATATAGAAGATATATCCATGTCATCAGGTAACTCAACTTCATAAGAATTACCACTGTCAAAATTCTTCAAGATCTTACAAGGTCCAAATTTCTTCATCTTTAGCTTACTGTATGTTCCAACTGGGAATCTTCCTTTTTTTACATGAACCATCACCTCATTACCAACTTGAAAATCATGGTGTCTTCTAGACTGATCAGCATTCTCCTTATACTTCTGATTACTTTGTTCCAATCTCAACTTCACTTCCTTATGCAAAGACTCCATAAAATCAAAAAATTCTTCTCCTATAATGCTTTTCTTTTCTTCACTAGCAACATCTCTCAAATCTGATATACATCTAGGATGCATTCTAGTAACAATATCAAAAGGTGTCTTCCCTATACTCCTATTCACAAAATTATTATATGCAAATTCAGCTTATGCCAATACCATCTCCCAATTACTTGGCTTATTCCCAACTAAACATCTTAGCAAATTTCCCAAACTTCTATTCACATCCTCTGTCTATCCATCTATCTATGGATGGAATGTTGAACTGAACATCAACTGAGTACCCATCTTCTTCCACAAAGTCTTTCAAAAATAACCAATAACCTTACTGTCTTTGTCTGAAGTAATACTTCTTGGTAATCCATGCAATCTCATAATTTCCTTAAAGAAAATTTTAGCAACATGCTTAGCATCTAATGTCTTCTTACATGGTATGAAATGAGCCATCTTAGAAAATTTGTCCACTGCAACAAATACAGAATCATACCTCTTCACTGTCTTCAGCAATCTAAGAATAAAATACATACTGATGTGAGCCCAAGGTTTCTCAAGAATAGTAATAGGGTATACAAAATAGTATTTTGACTCAATCCCTTTGAAACTTGACAAACTCCACAACTCTTTACAAATTTCTAAATATCCTTATACATTTGTGGCCAATAATACTTCTCTTTTAGAAAACTCAATGTCTTATCAATTCCAAAATGTCTAGCTAATCCACCACTATGTTTTTCCTTAAGTAGATTCAACCTCATAGGACTTCTAGGAATGCATAACTAAATACCTTTGAACAACATATCTTCTTGAATGAAATATTCAGTATACTTACTTATGTGGTCTATCAGATTTGGTGCTCTAGACTCTCTCCACACCTCAGAAAAATCAAGATTAGCATCATACAATTCTTTCATTTCATCAAAACCAAGAACTTCAACTTTCATTTTAGAAAACAAAGAATGCCTTCTACTCAATGAATCATAAACTCTATTAGTAACTCCACTCTTAGGCTTAATGATAAATGTAAAACTTTGCAAGTACTCAATCCACATCATATGTCTCTGATTAAGTTTATGTTAACTTCCCAAGTATTGTATATCTTTATGATCAGTATACAACACAAACTTCTTAGGAATCAAATAGTGTCTCCACTTCTTCAATGCTTGGACAATAGCATAAAACTCTTTATCATACATATAATATTTTCTTTTAGCATCATTCAACTTTTCACTAAAGAAAACAACATGCTTACCTTCTTGACATAGTATAGCTCCTATTGCATTACCACTTGCATCACATTCAACTTGAAATACTTTTTTGAAATTAGGTAAAGCCAATATGGGTAATTCAACAACCTTTTGTTCTGAAGTCTCAAAACTCTTATCAACTCCATGTGTCCACTTGAATTCCTTTTGATCTCCCCTCATTGTTTCAATCATAACATTACAAACACTAAAATTCTTTATAATTTTTTTGTAAAAACTAGCCAAACCATGAAATGATCTTACCTCACTTACATTATCAGGTGAAGGCCATTCCAAAATTTCTTTAACCTTCTTAGGATCCATCTTCAAACCATCAACTGAATTCACAAATCCAAGATCCACAATCTCCTATTGCATCAAAGAACACTTTTTTAGATTAATCAGCAACTTTTCCTCTTTCAACCTCTATAATACTTGTCTAATATGCTCAATATGTTCTTCCTTAGTTTTACTGAATATCAGAATATCATCCAAATAAACAATCATAAACTTACCCAAGCATCTTTTCAAAACTTCATTCATCAACCTCAAGAAAGTACTAGGTGCATTAGTCAAACCAAAAGGCATAACCAACCATTCATACAAACCATCTTTTATCTTGAAAGTAGTCTTCCATTCATCACCTTCTCTAATTCTAATATGATGATGGCCACTCTTCAAATCAATCTTGGTAAAATACTTTTCTCCACTTAAACAATGCATTATGTTATCCATCCTCAGTATAGGAGACCTATATTTCACTGTTATCTTGTTAATGGCTCTAGAATCAATACACATTCTCCATTCTCCATTATTTTTGGGTGCTAAAATAGTAGGTACAACACATGGACTCAAGCTTTCCTGATCAAACCTTTTTACAACAACTCATGCACTTGTCTATTAAGTTCATTCTCTACAGGTGTCAATCTATAGGGTGCTTTGTTTGGCAAACTAGCTCTAGGAATCAGATCCATAAAATGACTTATGCTTCTTACTAGAGGTAAACCATTAGGAATAACATTAGAAATATTGTCTTTATACTCATTCATAATTTTTTAATTTCTACTAGTACTTGGCTATCACTATCTGTTGTCATTGAATCATTACTAGCTTTTGCTACTCAACCATTACTACCAACACCTAGTCCTCTAGGAACTATGGAAAAATAGACTTGATTCCTTTTCATTTCCTTTTCAAATTATTTCTCATTAACCATGAAAATTTTTACAACAGTACAATTAACCTCATCTAGACTTTCAATCAAAGGCAACAATGTTTATTTCTTCCCATTTACCCAAAGAGTATATTGATTCAATCTTCCATTATGTATATCATATCTATCACATTGCCAAGGTCTACCCAAAAAAAATGACAAAAATCCATGGGCATAATATCACACAAAACTTCATCAAAGTAATGTCCAATTTTAAACTTCACAAGGCATTGCTCACTCACTAATATCTTATGCTCATCTTTGATCCATGAAACATGATAGGGTTTGGGATGTTTTAGCCTCTGCAACTGCAACTTTGTAGCCAACTCCTCTAATGCCAGATTTGTAGAACTTCCACCATCAATGATTACTTTGTAGCATTTTCTAGCCATCTTACATCTTGTCTTGAAAAGACTTCTCCTTAAAATAGGTTCCTCATCACTTCCCTTATTATATAAGGTTCTTCTCATCATCAAATTTTCTCTAGCCTTAGGTCCACTTGGTGAACCCTTATCATCTTCTTGAATCACAACATTTTTGTTACCTTGCCTACTTTCAAAGGATCTATATTCAAAAGACCTATGCCCCTCTTTACCACATTTGAAACAATTACCATGAAATCCACCTCTAGAATAGGAATTACCTCTTCCTCGGTAAGAACTAGTGCTTCCTCGGTAAGAATTACCACTTTTCCATTTGGTCCTTCCTTTTTCATCATTCTTCCATTTGGATTTTCCTTTATCCTACATAGAACTTTCAGATCTGCCACCTTCACCATAAGAACTACCTCTACTCTTTGTCTTTGTTCATGCTTCTTTGTCAAGATCTCCTTAGCCTTCAGGGCATATTGGTATGCTTCATCCATACTCTCCAACTTCACAAAACTTATTTCATCTTGTATTCTAGATCTCAATCCATTCATGTACCTTGCAATTTTCTCAACATCGTCATCTACATGTCCAAATCTGATGTCCAATCTATAGAATGCCTCAGTATACTCTTTCACACTCATGTCTTTTTGATTCAAGTTTCACATCTTTCTCAACAAGATAACTTGGTAATCAGAAGGAAGACTTTTTTCTTTACCTTGTTCACCATGTTTGGGCAAGTTTTGATCTTCTCCTTTCCTCTTCTTTGTCTATCAATTTGCAAGTGCTCCTATCATAGTGATGCATGACCTTTCAGCCTAGTGACTGCAATCTTCACCTTCTTGTTATCAGGAATGTTTTCATACTCAAAGAGCTTCTCCATATAAGAGA